>JAWKAU010000439.1:0-78210 GCA_033398695.1 Orobanche coerulescens | reverse complement strand
TAGTTATTTTTGTTTTAATTTTTGGAAATGATAAAATTTCCGACTCGCTTCCGTGTTAATTAAACTTAAATAATTTAATGATAATGTACACTATGAACAATCGAACTACGATCGCCCATATGACGACTTATATTTTTAACGGCAATTTTAAGTATCATTTTCTATATATGCAATTATAAGATAATTAAACCGGAATTAATGAATTTATGTTCTTATTTAAAATCTCCAGAATTATTCTTAGGAATATTTGAAATGGAAGAAATAGATTTCTATTTCAACTCAAGTTATTAAGTATTACCTTTGGAAATATTTGAGATTAATAAATTGAAATTATTCTCAATGTTACTTTGTTAAATAAATTATAAGGACTATTTGTTGCTACCCAAAATATTATCCGGAGATAGATATTGCTGGAATGGACGGGCATCAAATAAATTGCGAGAGCATGTCCATAGGAATAGAAATAACACAAGATTTATCGGGTTTGTTAGGCCCGGGTGTTGTGTCGAGAATTATACACCTCGACCGGCGATCGCCTCAGAGACCAGACGACCTAGCCATAGCCGAGCAGCCAAGACAGATCGGCCGGCCGACGGTCCCAGGACGAGTCCCAGTACCGAGCGATCGACATCTGAAGGCGATCGTCTCTCGGTACTTTGGCGATCGACTCCTGGCGACCGACCAAGTGGCGACCTCCTCATGCCACGCGAAGCCATCGACCGTCCGGTCGGCAAGGGCCAATGTGCGAAGCCATCGATCGCCCAGTCGGCAAGGGCCGATGCGCGAAGCCGATGATCATCCAGTCGGCAAAGGCCGAAGCTCGGAACAAGACCCACATGCAGATCCGGAAAAGGCGTTGATGCACATGGTCCGCTGACCACACTGCAAAGATCCTTCCACCAACCGACAGTGCCCGCCGAAAGGTGTCATGGGACCGCCTGTGATAAAGAATCTCAGACGCGTGCGGCTCCTCATCGATCGCACACTGGCCGCCAAAGAACAGCCTACAAGCTTTATGCAGACACCCCATGTGACTTAAACACGATTGCCCCATTATTATATTAGACGAAAGGCGATCGTCCGCGTAAAACAGACATCCCACTCCTATAAATAGAAGGTCGCCGCACTGATAACTCTCTGATTCTCGGCCAACACTCTCAACTCTAACTCTCTCCCGATTCAGCACTAACTTGGCTTTCTCACTCTTGGCAACAACTATCTCTGGTTCTTTCTTCTCTCTCACCTCTCTCACACATAAGACGATCGGCAGAGAGCAAGAACACCAAAGCTCGCTCAAGAGCTAGATAAATAGGATCTTTTACACTCATCAGATTTAGATTCTTACATTAATACTTGTATCCACGAATATTCGTATTAATAACATCTCGCGAGAGCATTCAAGCCCGGGCCTAACAAACCCGGCAAATCTTGTGTTATTCACACCCCCTAAGTGCTCCCGCAACCTTGTTTGTTGTCCGTCCATTCCAACAATATCTATCTTCGGATAATATTTCGGCAACAACAATTGGCGCTAGAGGAAGGGGATCTAACCTCATTTTTATTCCTACCGTCTCAAGAACACTCACTATTCTCCGGGCATATACCCAAGAAACACTCACTGCTCTTCGAGAAAGCTTTCGCAGTCATGACTTCGCCTCCTTGTCGAAGAAAGCCGCCGATCCGCCGACGCCTGCCTGCCTCGGCCTGAGCCACGCCGATGGCGGAGGGTAGCCGCCGCGTCCGAGACGCCGATCCCGCCTCGAGGGACGGCCTGCCTCCCGCCGATCGGCCCAAACCGCGGAACAGATCGAAAAGGCCTTGGCCATCCTTCAAGAGCGACGAGTGCTCTCGACGCGCCTCCCGCTATAACCCTCACCATCCATCCGAGGACCAAACGGAAGTTCAAGGCGCATCGACCGAGCGATCGCCAGAGGCTCCCATTCGCAAGAAGAGGCGATCACACCGGGCACCTCCGCTGATCGCCTAGGCATGACTCCGTCATGGAGACCGGGCGCCGATCCTGGCCCACGAGACGACGGAGCTCGAGTCCGTCACCAGGAGTTTAGTGTATCCGACTCCCAGAAGGCCGACCAGCCATCTGGCTCCTCCTCTCTGTTGTGCGGCGATTAATACGCCTCGAAGGCGATCGGCATAACGATCAGAGAGTCTACCATAGGAGACATACTGTGGCAAACACCCAGCAATGGAACTCCACGGCGATCGTCTTTCGGTATCCGGCGATCGTCTTTTGTTAATTGGCGATCGTCTATGATGTCCAACCAGAGACGATCGTCTCGTGCCACGTATGAATCCAACATTCGTCAAAAGTCATCGAAGACCAAATCTTGGACTGTGACCCATGTGCAGATCCACAAAAGGCGCTGACAGATAAGACCTTTGACCCCAGCCTGTCACCTACCTCACCTACCGACAGGGCCGTCGAAAAGGTAGGTGACAGCGACTTAGGACGCGTGCAGGCTCCCCATCGATCGCACACCGCCGTCAAGCAGCAATGATACTTTAAGGGAAAACCCCACGGATGGGATGATCGCCATCTTATTATAATATAAAAACGGCGGTCGCCCGCGATCACGGGAGAGGTCCTGAAGAACCTTGTCTCCTATAAATAGTGTGCTCATAACACGGCAGCAAACACAATCACAACATCGTGAATACAGTGAACGATATACAGAAAGAGAAATACATTCTCATACATAGAACATCAATAGCAAGAACTCACAGAGCTTCATATCTGGTTCTTCCGGCAATCTACACGCTACCCAGCTTAGATAACTAGAAGTCTTTACACTCTTTGTAATAGATTCTAACATTAATATTTGTACTCAACAGTATACGTATTAATAACATCTCGCGAGAGCATTCTGTAACACCCCCAAGTTATTCAGGGTATATTACAGCGCCGTGAGCCCCGCCGTGGGACACACAAGGCTAAACATAAGCGGAACTATAAAACTTGACCGAGAAGGTCTACATACAATGGAAAGAAAGACGATACAAATGGTATTCAAAACCATAACCAATGAAACCATATACATCACTACACAAATCAATACCTCGGCAACACAGCCGAACATCAAGGAAATCAAATACAATACTGAGTATTTAAAATCCATTCCAAGATAACAACACTAAATGGAGGAATCCAAAATATAACCTGAGACAAGACACAGATCACACTTGCCCATCATCTTCATGCCGACCCGATACCCGCTGTCCTCTCTCCTCGAACTCAAATACATAAAGTATTTCC
Organism: Orobanche coerulescens; assembly: GCA_033398695.1. Classification (NCBI taxonomy): domain Eukaryota; kingdom Viridiplantae; phylum Streptophyta; class Magnoliopsida; order Lamiales; family Orobanchaceae; genus Orobanche; species Orobanche coerulescens. The sequence continues at coordinate 74,939 of JAWKAU010000439.1, read as the reverse complement.
ATAAAGGGGTTAGCCGAATAGCTAGTGCAAGTATAACAAGATGAAACACAATACTCCTCGACAATAAAGTAAATGTAATCCGTCAATTCATCAATTCAAGACTAGTATTCCTAATGACTAAAATCTCAAGACGTATGTGAATGCCGAGAAACGGTTCGCTCATATCATACGCCTACATGTAGGAATGCCGCCAAAACAGCTTTGTTCATTACATGCCAACATTATTTCATATGAATGCCGAGAAACGGTTCGCTCATATCAACCGTGGAATCGCACTGCAGGCTACGAAACCCTCGCAGGACCATCGGCCCGCCCCTGAGTGGCTAGAAATAATCATACCATCAATATTTCATACTTTCAAAGTCGAGAACGCATAATCATAAATGTATACTTGCCTTCAATAATCGATTTACGCAACGAACGGAATGGAAAGTCACCGACGAATGCTAGGAACCATCCAAACCGAACCTAACGATTCAAGAATACCATCACAACAGATTCTAAACGAATACGGAATTGGAATACGCCGAAACCCGCCTACGATTCATGTATATTCGTATAAAACGACAACGAGGGCGACCACAACCAAACCCTCTCGATTTCGTAAAAATCACGAAATATACCATGAATCCGTGGAAACTAAGAGTACCAACAAGATTAATCATATTCATCATGAGATACTCAAAGAAACCGAATGAATCGGACAAAACCGCGAAAATCCCCACATCTCCCCAAAAGTAGTGGTTCTAGAGATCTAACCTTGATTCATTGATCAAGGATGTTATACGATGATCGATTCATGATATGAACTCGTGAACTTCATGGATTTGTTGTTTAACAACATGGCTTCATCTTCTCCGAAGCTCCACCATGGACCAAGAGAAAGGAAATGAAAATGAGTGAGAAAGTGGCCGTTTCATTATTTATATATCGGGCCGGAACTAGCGTGCGCTAGCCTTCCTGACTAGCGTGCGCTATCGCCAAGATCGGACCAAAGACTTCGGCCATGGCCCGCATGACCCGGCACCACCGACCACCCCGCCGACCATGACTCATCCGCCCGACTCCCGCTAGCGTGCGCCACGTCCGAAGCTCGCGCGCTAGCCGACTTGGCCCAAAGAGCCTCCGGACTAGCAAGCTCATCCCGTAACGCACGCTAGTCGGCCGACAGCCGACGCTACCGCCGGCCGGGCGCGCAACGACCGGCAGAGCGTGCGCCACCCGCCGATCCTACCCGAGTCCGTAACCTCGAATCCTCTCGCCTGTGCCCGAGCACAGACGCATTGGCCGATTTGACAGCTGCGATGCATCGCTGAAGAAGGCAGCTGCCCCGGCCAGAAGCGTGCGCTTACGCGGTTCTCGCGTGCTCGCCGGGCAAGCGCCATCGTCCGGCTGAACTCGCGACCGTCCGGCTACCCCGCAATCGTCCGGCCAAAGGTTCGACCACTGTGGCTCGACGACTCGATTTCCGAAAACGCATTTAACGAACACGACTTAAAAGTTCGCGGACAACATCAACGACCCGAAATGAAAGCGTAATGTAATAATTAATCATACGCGACCGAGAAAAGAGTCGAGACAACGAATACAGATAGAATACCCATAACTTTGGGTAAATTACAAAACGCCCATAACGCTCGAAATCACGATACGCGATCGAATAACCAAACCGAAGTTCACAACACTTCTAACAAAGTTAAACGGACTTACGGGAAACTCAAACAATAGCTTAGAACGAGATTCGCAAGAATCGAACTCAAGTGCGGAAAAGTCAAAAAGCACTAACTCAACAAAACGATACCGAAACGAACTCGATGTCAAAAATGTAGAATTAATCATTCTCGTGGTGACGAACGTCCCAAGCGAGTTGTCAAAACAGTACTTCCGCCAAAAATAGAAAATTACCGAATCAAAAATTACGGTATTACATTCTACCCTCCTTAAAAGAAGTTTCGTCCCAAACTTAAAACATGTAGGGAGAAGAAATATTCCGCCAGAAAACTCAACGAGATACACAAGAACCGAAAACTTACGCCCAAACGGCGAGTCATCAATATAGAACACGACAATACATTACCCGAAGGTAAACCAAACCAATGCCGAAAAAGATACGACCACAATGCCCGAAGGCTCCAACGGAAATACCCATACATCACAATGGCTCGAAGCCGAATGTACCCCAAAGTCAGAATCATCACAAAATAGATCTCAAAGGAACCAACTCGATCATTTGGACATACCCTCGGCGTATGAACAACCGGGCCGCAAATCGTCTGACATATCCAATACAACATGGACTATGAACGATCAAACAATAAAGCTCAAGAGGGACATCACAAGACGCCCGATCCGAAATGTGTCCGTGCACATGTCCACCCCGTATACGGAATCCGTAATATACGTGTGACAATGTACCTAATTAGCCTCAAGAACTACGCCTCGTGTGCACGGTCCAATGCGGAAACATCCACGCATGACCATCGAGTGCCCGGCTAAAAATCCTACACATAACCAATCGCACGCAGACATGATCCCGTATATGCCACGATACAACATGACAACGAAACTCAAGGGATAAACATCCAATACGGCTCATACGACTCACCAAGTGAACGATGACACACGAATAATGAAAGATCGACACGACCAACGATATTCAAAACAACCATCCCGGGATCGACTCCTAAGGACCGATTAACACGGCAATAACCACAACACCACAATTCGGGAAATCCTCCACCCTCAACGATCACAAAGTTATCGAGTTCACTGGACAATAGTGTGCCGCCCGAGTTGGCCAACACGACAATAATAACTCATGATGGGCACTATCCTCGGCGATCCCCATTCAATATCTCGATTGTCTTCGAACGACCAATTGATAACGACTGATGGATGGGAACTATCTTCGACACCCCAATTCAATACTTCGGTTACCTTAGAACGGCAACTCGATAACAACGGTACAACGGATGTCTCGCACACTTAAATCGGCCATCGATAATGAAGATGAAATTCAATACATCAATGCCTTCAATCGGCCGCTTACTTAACAACAATAAAATTTGGCATGATTTGTCGACGGGTGTCGAATCAAACGATCCCCTGATATCAAAACAATCATAAGGAGACCAAGTCTTGAAATGATTCACACATTCGTACACCTACACGATAACATTAGTCTCATTGATTAGTACGAGTATAAAACTTGCCTCGATATCAATACAACGAATCGTTACTAATTCAGCTTGATTTCGCCTTACGAATTCCTCGCCTCACTCAAGTTAATCTACGAACCCTTCAACCTTAACCGCAACACAACAGTCATAATTCACGATCAAACATCATATCTTATTGTAAAACGAAGGATTAATAATCAACAGGTTCGATGACGACCAATATCAATACCACCAAACTACAAACTCAATCGTTTCACCATATCTCGACTAATCACAGTCTGAACAATCCAACTCGCATACACTTACACATCCCGGCCCACAATACGAGTCGAAATATGATGATCATATCAAGAACAAATGAGGACCAATAATAAGGGTCTAAATGTTCCAAACTCAATTCTTAAGTTCGGATTTATAAGGTTCCCTTCTCGTAAATCCATCGTTAAAATTTACTTATGACCGTCATCATTTCAATCATCCGATCGTTCAAAACAATAGATAATCCTACTAAAAAGATTATCAAATTGTCCTATCATTCGACTTGAACATTTGCTCCATACGTATGGGCTTCCAAATTCGGAGATGAATAATAGTCTCATCGAACTCATAATCACATTCGTATTCCTATACGAATATTATATCAAACACATAGTTTAGTTTCTATATATGAATATTCCATATTCATTTTCAAAACATCAACACTTCTAAAAATTCATCACTTCGTATAATTCAAGAGTTCTTCAAGAACACGAAATATCCGAAATCCCATTCGTAACAACATATCCGAGGTATATATCTCCATGTTACCATTTTCTTCGGCCATGCCATTCATACAACCTTAAGAGTCGCAACAATATCGTCATCACCATATGAAGAAGGTCTCAATAACATATCAACATCCGAAATCTCTTATTACAATTCCAATAAATCTCGTATAACATTATCACATGATACCACAATTGTAACACCCTGCATCCTCCTGAATGTTACACGCCGTAAACCCTTCTCACAAGGATTTACTGTGCTAAGCACAATTTTTCCACATCATTTCAAAATGCTAAAAAGACCGATGACGGTAATATTTTTTTTTTTTTCAAATATTAAGAAAAATCATTTTCCAAATACCGTCAAAATGATCAAGGCCAAAATGCCAAAGACTCACTTTAGGGAATCGGTTTTACAAAATAAAATTCACTTGGCAAAATACCAAAAGTCCTTTCAAAATACTCACGCAAATGGATAAAAGTACACCCAATTTATGCATTTTCATTAAAATAAGACGAACATCAAAATACACGACTCCCAACATACTCCCTCCCAAGTAGTAATCCTTAAAAAAATGAACCACTATCAAAGGGATACGAGGACTACCATGTAATGGACGAACCACGAAGAAGAATAACTTGAACTCCATTCCAAGAATCATCAAAACTTCAAGAACAATACTTAAATCCGAGCTCTCCATCTTAATCTTGTTTGAGAGAATCATCTCTCAATGTTTAGGAACTTCAAGTACTTCCCAAGGTTCTCTCTATCGATCAAGGAAGGAGAATGGACAAAATGCCTCTCAAGACTCGGCTATCCTCTCTATAAAACACATCACTAGCGCGCTAGACCTTATATTTAGCGTGCGCTACATGACTAGCGTGCGCCATCCTTCCTTGATAGCGCATGCTATCGGGCACCCGGTTACTACATTGCTTTGAAATTCATCTAACGCACGTAATGCCCATACATTAGCGCACGCTAACAGCGCTGACTTGATATGTTGAAATGCCCGAGCGCGCGCTATTCTTCGACCTTAACGCCGCTAATCGCCGCTGACTTGCTACAGACGCGCCCCCACATGCCGAAAGCATCCGCGATTATCGGATTCCTTCGACCGATATGGAATTAGCGTGGCGCTAATCATACGGTTTTAATGTGCGCTAGCTCTACACGACAAGCACTCGCTGACCTTATCTCGACACGCGCCGAACATGGCCGGGTCCACCTACCAAAGCTAAGATTCCATTATTGGCGACCGGTGTTAGCGGCGCTAACCAACATGCGTTAGCGTGCGCTAACCGAATATAAAATCAACTCGGGCCTACTCGTCGCCACCTTCCAAACTAACCCAGCAAGTCGCTACGCACGTTAGGGGTCCTCCTTAGCGACGTAACCGAATCTCTTAGCGTGCGCTAAGTATGCACCGTAGCGTACGCTAAGTATATATCTTAGCGCGCGCTAGGCATACCTTGTAGCGTGCGCTAACGTAGCTGTACTTAGCCATTTTCCGCTATTCTCTACCAACATCTCGACATACCAAATGATCATACGGCACAATGAATACATATACACATTCAGCAACATTGTCATACGTTCACATCATCCTCAAGCACAATTATCCAACATATAAATCCAAAATCACCAAGATAACCAAGAATTATCGAATAATCCAAACAACATACTTACAGGTCTGTGAAGTCGATGATCTCCCGTGGTACTAGCATGCGACTCCCAAACAAAGTCTCAACACAAAACCGATACATGCTAATATCGAAATTAGCAATTTGACAAAATCTCAAGGAAGGGTTCACGTCCATAACCACAGTCACGACTTCTTCTCCTTACATCCAACATTCTAAAGGGCACACACGTGCGGAAGTATAATCCAAATCGCACCTTCTCGAAGTGACCAATTCCAAAGAATACCAAGTTGAAAACGAAACGGTCAAGAAAATACAAGAAGAGTGAGAGGACTTACAAGTACCGGTCGCACTGTGATGATGGCAGAGTAGTGATACTGTGGCAAATGACGACTAATCGACCTAAAAGACCGACACCTAGGTATCCATAAACCTAAGCTCGATACCATATTCGTAACACCCCAAGTTATTCAGTATATTATAGCGCCGTGAGCCCCGCCGTGGGACACACAAGGCTAAACATACGCGGAACTATAAAACTTGACCGAGAAGGTCTACATACAATGGAAAGAAAGACGATACAAATGGTATTCAAAACCATAACCAATGAAACCATATACATCGCCGCACAAATCAATACCTCGCAACACAGTTTAACATCAAGAAAACTCGAAATACAATACTCGAGTATTTAAAATCCATTCCAAGACAACAACACTAAATGGAGGAATCCAAAAAGATAACCTGAGACAAGACACAAGATTGCCAGCTTGCCCATCATCTTCATGCCGACCCGATACCCGCCTCTCTCTCCCGTAACCCGAAATACATAAAGTATTTCCCATAAAGGGGTTAGCCGAATAGCTAGTGAAAGTATAACAGATGAAACACAATACTCCTCGACAATAAAGTAAATGTAATCCACAATTCATCAATTCAAGACTAGTATTCCTAATGACTAAAATCTCAAGACGTATGTGAATGCCGTAGAAACGGTTCGCTCATATCATACGCCGCTACATGTAGGAATGCCGCCAAAACGGTTCGCTCATTACATGCCAACATTATTTCATATGAATGCCGAGAAACGGTTCGCTCATATCAACCGTGGAATCGCACTGAGGCTACGAAACCCTCGTGAGACCATCGGCCCGTCCCGAGTGGCTAGAAATAATCATACCATCAATATTTCATACTTTCAAAGTCGAGAACGCATAATCATAAATGTATACTTGCCTTGAATAATCGATTTACGCAACGAACGGAATGGAAAGTCACCGACGAATGCTAGAACCATCGAAACCGAACCTAACGATTCGAAGAATACCATCACAACAGATTCTAAACGAATACGGAATTGAATACGCCGAAACCCGCCTACGATTCATGTATATTCGTATAAAAACGATAACGAGGGCGACCACAACCAAACCCTCTCGATTTCGTAAAAATCACGAAATATACCATGAATCAGAGGGAAACTAAGAGTACCAACAAGATTAATCATATTCATCATGAATTACTCAAAGAAACCGAATGAATCTGACAAAACCGCGAAAATCCCCAAATCTCCCCAAAAGTAGGGTTCTAGAGATCTAACCTTGATTCGTTGGATCGAAGGATGTTATACGATGATCGATCCATGATATGAACTCAGTAACTGCATGGATTTGTTGTTTAACAACATGGCTTCATCTTCTCCGAAGCTCCACCATGACCGAAGAGAAAGGAAATGAAAATGAGTGAGAAAGTGGTTGTTCTGTCATTTATATATCGCCGAACTAGCGTGCGCTAGCCTTCCTGACTAGCGTGCGGCGCTTATCGGCCAAGACGGCCCAAAGACTCGGCCATGGCCCGCATGACCCGGCACCACCGACCACCCCGCCGACCATGACTCGTCCGCCCGACTCCCGCTAGCGTGCGCTACGGCCGAAACTCGCGCTAGCCGACTGGCCCAAGAGCTCCCGGACTAGCAAGCTCATCCCAGAACGACGCTAGTCGGCCGACAACAGACGCTACTCACGGCCAACAGGCAACGACCGGCAGAGCAGCGCCACCCGCCGATCCTACCCGAGTCCGTAACCTCGTAATCCTCTCGCCTGTGCCCGAGACAGACGCTGGCCGATTGACACAGGCCAGATCGCTGAAGAAGCGCGCGCAGAAGGCCCTGGCCAGAAGCGCGCTACGCGGTTCTCGCCAGGCTCGCTTGGCCAAGGCGCCATCGTCCGGCGTAACTCGCGACTGTCCGGCTACCCCGCAATCGTCCGGCCAAAGGTTCGACCACTGTGGCTCGACGACTCGATTTCAAAACGCATTTTAACGAACACGACGAAAAGTTCGCGACAACATCAACGACCAAATGAAAGCGTAATGTAATAATTAATCATACGCGACCGAGAAAAGAGTCGAGACAACGAATACGTATAGAATACCCATAACTTTGGGTAAATTACAAACGCCCATAACGCCCGAAAATCACGATACGCGATCGAATAACCAAACCGAAGTTCACAACACTTCTAACAAAGTTAAACGGACTTACGGAAACTCAAACAATAGCTTAGAACGAGATTCGCAAGAATCGAACTCAAGTGCGGAAAAGTCGCTGAAAAGCACGGAACTCAACAAAACGATACCGAAACGAACTCGGATGTCAAAAAGTGTAGAATTAATCATTCTCAGGGTGACGAAACGGTCCCATGCAAGTTGTCAAAACGGACTTCCGCCAAAAATAGAAAATTACCGGGAATCAAAAATTACGGGTATTACACATTCAAGCCCGGGATTAACAACCCCGACAAATCTTGTGTTATTTATTTTCTCATGTATATTCTCGCATTTGTTTGTTACTCGATCATTCCAGCAATACTATCTCCGGATAATATTTTGGGTAACAATAATTGGCGCTAGAGAAAGGGGGGCCTGAACCTCCACTTTTATTCCTACCGTCTCGAAGAACACTCACTGTTCTCCGGACATATACTTGAAAAAACACTCACCGCTCTTCAAAAAAAAAACTTTAAAAATGACATCCGCAACGACCTCCAAGAGAGCCACCCGAGATCTCACGGAAATCTCATTCCGGCCTAGACCGAATCTCACCATGGCGGAAGGTGACCGCGCGACGCTAGCCTCACTCCCGCCCCGAGGGACGGACTAGCCTCTCACTCGATCGCCCAAGACCGCGGAATGCATTGAGGAGGCCATAGCCGCCCTCGTGAGCGACGGAGGGCATGCGACTCGCCCACCATCACTCACAACCATCCGTCGAGCCGGCAAGCTTAAGCTCAAGGGGATATATGTTGAGAAATCAACAGAAACCCCGAGCCGCAGCAAAGGCTCGTAAGGCGGACAACTCCGTCTTCGCCGCCAGTGAGTGATCCTCGTGGCGACTCCGGCATTCGGCCCGAGCCTGGGAGGCATCGGAGTCCGAATCCGTCACCAGGAGTTCGGCATATCCGACTCCCGTAAGACAAAGCCGGCCAACGGGCCCCCACTCGCCAAAGAAATGAGTCCGCGGGCAGAGAACTCGCCATCCACCATGGGGTCGTGGGATCGCACATGATCGCCGGCTCGCGCCTCCGTAGCCAACCAAAGAAGGGGGCCAGATACGGCGATGGCCGCAATGCAGCACCATCTCGACGAAATGATGGCGCTCCTAGATATTGGGCAGGCGCCATGAGATCGATCTCTGGACCAAGTGAACCACTCGCGGTCCAGATCGAGCTCACCCCAGTTCAACCAACGATCGCTCCCCCACAAACACCTCTATATGGGGGATGATCGGATCCGAAGACCCACTTGAGCGAATTCCGGATCAACATGACCGGATGCGGAGCATCAGATACGACGAAGTGTCGAATGTTCCCGTTAACTCTAGGCGACCTCGCCCACAGGTGGTACATCTCACTATCACCTCGCTCAATCAATTGCTTTGAGAAGCTGGCGAACGACTTCACGTCGTACTTTGCCGCCAAAGTCGCTCGCCCTGAAGGCCCCCACCGCATGATGAAAATCAAGCAGGGGAAGGACGAGTCGGATGAAGATTACGTCGACCGAGTATACGAGATAGTCCTCACCGGCGAGCCCATTAGCGACGAGCTCGCCCTCTATTCAGTCCTGGGGGGATTCTGCGGCCACTCACCCATGTTCAGGCATCTCACAAAGGATATCCCCCCGACCTACTCGGTCTTCCGCGTCAGAGCCGCCGATTTCCTGGCCAGGCAGAGGATGCTCTCCCTCCGCTTAGGCGAGAAACCCTCCGGAGAAGGGAAGACGCCTTCCCATGTCCAGAAGAAGGCGGTCGCCAAGCCCAGAAAGGCGGTCGCAAAGCCGCCTGGTGAGTTCAAAGCCTTCGAAGATGTGGAGGTCCACCTTCTCCACAACCTCAACTTATCTCCGGCCCACATCTTCAACGCAATCAAGGGGCACGAATGGCTTTCCAAACCAAATCCGATAAGGGACCTCGGTCATCTAGACCGTAGCAAATTCTGTGCCTACCACAAGAGTCCCGGCCACAACACCAACCAATGCCGTGACCTCCTGCATAACTCGCGATCGCTTGAGGAAGGCAAATTAGATAACTTGGTCACCAAACCAGAACCTAGGACAGAGAGGACCATAGGGCACGAGCGCCGACAAAACGAAAGGACCCCTCCCAATCCGGTCTCCAGGATCGAGCACGAGCCGGAGTATTCGGATGAATCGATTCCTCCGATCAACCCCGCGCCGGATTAATATGCTCCAAGGTGAGGTGGAAACCCTGGGGCCTTTCCTGGTTTCCACCATATCAAACAGAAGCGAAAGGCCGAACTAAGGGCGTCACGGGGTCCATATCGTGGTACCTCCAGAGCCGACCATCTCTAAAGACGCGCTCATCACCTTCTCCAACAAGGATAGGAGGGAGTACAATGCCCCAAAGAGGATGCATTGGTGATCTCTCGCCAGATCCTTGGGAAGATGGTCCACCGCGTGCCGGTGGACAACGGAGCTTCGCAATATCATATTCAAATCCGCCTGACCAAATCGAAACTTAACCAAATTCATAAAGCCATTCGACACCGTGCTCCAAGGATTCGCGACAAAGACACCTGTGCCTACTAAGGATCAAGCTCTTAGTCGAGCTAATATGCTTTTACGATCCCAAGGTTAGGATTACTAGGAACCTAAACTTTGTAATCGTAGATAGGCCCATCATCAATAATGGGTTCCTAGGTCGTCCATTTCTAGAAACCTTCGACGCGATTGCCTCTTCTTTCTTTTACTGTATCAAATTCCCCACTGCCGATGGGACGGTCGGTACTGTAAAAGGAGACCAATTAATGGCTAAGAAATGTTTAAAATACTCCTGTGTCGTAACTTCTTTCAACACTTCTCATGTTGTGTGTAACATTGAAACGATCGACAAGCAACCGATGGAGATCGACGAGCCAAGCACATCGTACCAACCCGACTCAGAGGACGCCATCTCAAGTCGATTAACGGATGACATCGAGCCAAGAATTGGTTTCGAGCCAAGCCTCGACATCGATCCAAGGATCGAGTCCGGAAATCGCTCCAAACGAGAAGCGACCATCCCCATTGAGGAGTTGGAAAGTGTGATGGTAGATCCGGCTCGCCCGGAGCGGGAAGTACAGATCGGCACAAGCGTCGACCTCAAATTAAAGGAGGATCTGATCAATTTTCTACGTAAGAACATCGGAGTCTTTGCCTGGTCGCATCAAGATATGGTTGGCATAAGTCCTGAACACGCTTGCCACTATCTAAAGATCGACCCGGCAAGGAAGCCTGTTCACCAGAAACGTAGGAAATTCGCACGAGAAGTACGCGCACTCGACGAGAAGTCGAAAGCCGCCGATAAGAAACTAATCGGGTAGCAATGCATTTAGCTGCAGTGGGTCGCCAATGCCGTGCTCGTCAAAAAGCCGAACAGCTCCTGGAGGTTATGTATCGACTTCACCGACCTCAACGTGGCATGCCCAAAAGATCACTTTCCAATGCTTCATATCGATCACCTGGTCTATAGTACAGCAGGTTGCGAAATGATGTCGTTCATGGATGCTTTCGCCGGATACCATCAAATCCCAATGGCGGAGAAAGACATAAAGCACACATCTTTCCACACAGAGAAAGACATATACTTTTGGGTCCGAATGCCGTTCAGCTTGAAGAACACAGGGGCAACCTACCAGCGACTAGTCAACGGAATGTTCGCCAATCAGATCGGCAAGACCATGGAGGTCTACATTGACGACATCGTGGTCAAGAGTCTCAAGAAGGAAGACCACCTCAATGACCTCGCCGAGACGTTCGCCATCCTCGAAAAGTTCAACATGAAACTGAACCCCAAGAAATGCAATTTCGGTGTGAGCTCCGGAAAATTCCTGGGGCACATCGTGAGCCAAAGGGGGATCGAGGCGAACCCCACCATGATTCAGGCGATCCTCGACATGCAGGAGCCACAGAATGTCAAGCAAGTGAAACACCTCACAGGTTGTTTGGCTGCCCTCAACCGTTTCATATCTCGGCTCGGGGATAAAAGCAAACCTTTCTTCGCGACCATAAAGAACAAGAAGTTTGCATGGACGAAGGAGAGTCAAATAGCATTCGCCAAAATCAAGGAATACCTATCTAACCCCAGATCTTGGCAAAGCCGATCCCCATGAGAAACTATTCCTTTACCCGGCGGCCCTGAGGTCGACCGAGTGCCTTTTTGGTGCGAGCGGAGGGGCAAGTCCACTTGCCGATCTACTGCTAGTCAAGCGCTCCACGACGCGAAACACGATACACACCTCTCGGGAGAAGATTACCTACGCTCTAGTCATGAGTGTTCGTAAGCTAAGAGCCTACTTCTTCGAACATCAAGTGGAGGTTCGACAACTCTCCTCTAAGGCAAGTTCTACACCGACTGCACACCAACGGCGACTCCTCAAATGGTCACCGGAGATCGCCCAATACGGTATCACATATGCTCTCGCACGGCGATCAAAGGCCGTGCTCGCAGACTTCGTGGTGGAATTAACATTCCTCACGCTCGACTCCAGCCTGGCCGCCCCGCTGAAGTCAGACGTGGATGGCTCGGCGACCAACTCGCGAACAGGGGCAGGGATTGTCCTCATTAGCCCCGATGGACAAAGTTTCACAAATGCCGTGCGTTTCGGGTTTTGTGCGACCAACAATGAAGCCGAATACGAAGCCTTGGTAGGCGGGCTCGATCTAGCTCTCGCCCTAGACGTTCGTCGCCTCCATATCTTCATGGACTCCCTCTTGGTCGTGAACCAAGTCAAAGGAGAATATGAGGCACGCGGCGAACAGATGGTCAAATACCAAGAGCTGGTCTCCGAAATGTGCACGAAATTTGAGGAAGTGCAAATCGAACAAGTCCCGAGAGAGCACAACTCCCAGTCCGATGCCCTATCCAAGCTAGCGTCGTCACATGGGGCAGCCGATTTATCCAATATCCAAATTACAAAATCAGCAAGGCCGGCGATCGACAGAAACCTGGTTACCACAGTTGTCGTTGCCGAGGAGAACTGGATGACTCCGTTCATCAAATACTTAAAGGACGGAACGTCCGCGATTTATCAGATCAAAGCTCGCCAACTCAGCCTCCGCCACTGATACACCCTATTGGACGATCGGCTTTACAAGCGAGCTTTCAGCCTTCCCCTCCTCAAGTGTATTACACTGGAGGAAGGTCAGCTCGTTTTAGCCGAGATCCATGATGGAATATATGGAAATCATGCTGGAGGACGAGCTCTCATCCATAAAACAACCAGGAAAGGTTTTTTCTGGCCGTCACTTCAGAAGGATGCGATCGCCTATGCCAGATCGTGCCACATGTGTCAAGTAATGGGCCCAAACATCAAGCTCTCCCCCGAGCAGCTCACTTCAATGTACAGCCCTTGGCCTTTCGCCCAATGGGGCATCAACCTTATAGGTCCCTTGCTGACGGCGCCAGGGGGCTGTAAGTTTGCCATTGTAGGGGTCGACTATTTCACTAAATGGGCTGAGGCCGAACCGCTCAACAAGATCGGCCAAGAGCAAGTAATCAAGTTCATATGGATAAATATCATATGCCGATTTGGTCTACCCCAAGCCATCATCTCCGAAAACGGAAAGCAGTTCGACGGCTTAGAAGTCATGCAATTCTGCGAGAAGTGGGGAATCAAGAAGTTGTTCTTGCCCCCCTATCACCCCCATACGAACGGGCAGGTAGAAGCCATAAACAAGATCCTCAAACACACGATTAAAGCGCGACTCGAGTCCAGGCAAGGACGATGGGCGAACGAGCTCCCATACGTTTTGTGGTCTTATCGAACGACGACCCGAAACTCAACCAGCGAAACTCCATTCGCCCTTGCCTTCGAAACAGAAGCGGTGATCCCCTCAGAGATCGCCGTCCTCAGCCATCGAACCGAACAAGAGATGACGACCGACAATGATGTGGCCCGACGGATTGACCTCGACATGCTCGAAGAACGACGACTGACCTCAGAAAAGAAGAACACTATCTACAAAAGGAGATCCGAGAAGTTCTTCAATTCGAAGGTCAAGGAAAGACGGTTTCAAGTGGGCGATCTCGTCCTCAAAAAGATCCAAACCCACACAGTGTCTTCGACCGAATCGAAGGCCCCTTCAGATATCGAAATGGCTAACTAAGGGAGCCTACGAATTGAACACCCGACGCATTCTGACCAATATCTCGAACGCCGTACATCCAAGAAATACTACCAAAGGACAAACTTTGTATCTGGGCCATCTACCCAATGTACAATGAATATAATGAGATTTTTTCTATCCCATCTATTCGAGTGATCGCCCCACCAGGCACTTCATATACCATCAAGGATCGTTGTTCAAACATGGCGATCCGTGGTAGAAGCATTGCGGCCATGGTCCCGGAGGTCGATGGAACCGACGCCTTAGCCCATGCAAGGTTTCTTTGGGCTGAGATCGCCCGCCCTTCGTTTAAATACAAGGTCGGCGTAGCCGAAGGACCCTCCAAACTAATATGTGGACACGTCCGCACGCCCTCAAAGTACATCATCTAACATGATGTTCCCGGAAAAGGCGACGCGTCCCCACCCCTTCACAACGTATACCGTCGAGGGTCGCCATCTAACATGCCGACCCGAGGTAGAAAAGTGCTAACAAAGCCGCGGACGTGGAGTCGAATAAACCGAGGACGCGCGGCGCAAGGACTCCTCCAGACCAAGACCGCCCACCTTTTGTTTAAACACAAAGCGGGCGCACTTAACGAGGACCTCACAATAAAGTGAGTCACGGAATATCCTCGCACACAAAGACATGGTTGTGGAGGTCGGTCCATCGTACTGCGACCATGCACGGTTCCTCACAATCGCAAAATCAAGATAGCTCACTGCATACTATTTTGGTTCCCTTACTTACAATAAGTAAACAAAAACAAGGGGGCAAAGGAGGCGATCTAATCCTAAATGAGATCTAAAGAAGAAACCATACTGATCGGCTTCATTCAAACACACGCAGACGATCGAATTGTTCGACAAAATTTACAAGTAAGAATTTCCAAACATGTCAATACATTCAAACATTCGTATAATCATTTGGATGAACAAGACTTTGGAAGCAATCATACACATACTTGTAAAAATTCGCATGCAAACATTCAAAGGCGATCATACATGAAAAGACACAAGTGCGAAAAAGGAATATTTTATTCATAACAAAGATTTCGTACATTACGAAGCCCGAAGGCAATATAAAGGGAAAGCAGGAAATTACAAGATACAAGGAAAATAAAGATCTCTCAGGGTCCCGCTGCTGGTCTCGCCTCAGTGGCGGATCGGCATGCGCCCCCCCATCGGCCTCAGGACGAATGAGTTTATCCGGAAAGGGATACCAACTCAAGTCGATCCCCAAGTCGACGAGGTCGAGGATAGGCAGGGAGAACTCCGAGTGCAGAGGGTGCTCGAGTGCATAGACTTTGAAGCTCTCCATCAAAGGACCGATTTCGATCCCTACCTTTTTGGCGGCTCGAACGGCGTCGGCGTAGGCCACGTAATAGGCGAACTCGCCGACGAGTGCCACATTGAGGTAGGGATCGGTCTCAATCGCCTTTAGCTACCCTATCACTCGCAGCTGCCTTCTCGCCTTCTCGCGCTCGACCACCTTAGCGGCCGTTTCCCTCGCTTTCTCCAGCCTCTCCTTTCGCCGCCCAGCCTCATGGTTGAGACGATCCACCGTCGCTTTCGCCGTCCGCCTCCTCTCGCGAAGCCGCATGCTTCCGGCGAGCTTCTTTCCCGGTCACAGAACCGACGGCCGCTTCTCGAGCGGCTCACTCTTGCTTCACGGCCGACGCCCCGCTTAGCCTGCTTTGGCCGTCTCTATGTACTCCTTCTCCATAGACTGGATCCGGTTGGCATATTCTATGTTCGTGTTCCGGGCAGCCTCGAGGTCGCTATGGAGGCGAGCAGAAGAAGGTCGCCCCTCAAAATCCCTGGCATCTTGGACGGCCATTGTCGCCGTCTGGAGAGCCAAGGCAATGGTCGCCTGCATGGTGTCTCCAGATCGCCGACGAGCGATCGCATCGAGGTCGGTCGTCCAAGCCTTGGGCAGTGAGGTGATGGCCTTCTGGACGTAAGTAGGGACATCGAGGGACTTTTGCGGAGCCTTACTCAACAAGAAATCCAGTACCATAGGAGCGACGTCCGGGTCAGCAAGACGGACCCTGCAGCACAAACAAAAGAGACAAAGGAGTTAGAATATACCTAACTAAATTATCCAACTCGAAAAGTCCAATCTGATCTCACCTGTTAACCAGCTCAGGATCGCGACCAAAATAGGGCTTTCCCCGAGAAGTCTCGGCTTCAGCGATCGCCGCTCTTTTCAAGAAGCCGACCGGTGACCTGGAGCCAGACGCCGAGGGCCTGGGACCAGACCCCTCCGCCATCGGAACGGAAGAAACGGGGGGAGCGGCGATCGGCGGCTCCAAAATAGCTAAGTCCGCCTCAGCTGTCGGCAGGGACCCATCCGGCCTCCGCCTCTTACGGTTGCACTGAAGTTGTTCCTCCTCTTGAATTTCTCGCTCAACAACCGGCACCACAGCGGGCCTCACCAGAGGGGCAGGGCGAGACGACGTCCCAAAGAATACGACCCGCCTTCTTTCCTGTGAAGACGACCGATAAGACCAGGATTAGACATGGAGATCTCCTGCGGTGGCTCGACGAAGAGGGGAAAATGAATCTCTGCTAAAGAAGAAACTCAAACAAGTTAGACACCTACTTAGACATGGCGACCTCTTGGAGACGATCGTCACATAGGAAAGAGTAGATAAAAAGTCATACCAGGGGCCTTCAAGTGGCGAGGGTAGCGAAACAGTCGAGATCCCAACCAGTGAGATTCGTGACTGACTGATTGAACATCTTTGTAGGAATCCGGCAGTGCACGAATCCACTCCCAGACGATCAAGAAATCGAAGGAGAGATCGCCGATCGCTGGAACAAGGAGTCCTGCAAAAAGGGAAATAAATTAGATCAGTCCACGGAGTATCCAAATAAAGGGAGAGTTGAAACCCTTACTTGGATTCCTCTCCCAAAAATTAGTGGGGATATCCAACTCTTCCTCCGGCGAATCGCTCGATGCCGACCTCCATGCACCGCCGACCCAGCACCACTTTGCCAGGTCACCCCGAGCCTTGTTCTAAGACTCCCAAGGACCACCCTACCTGTGCGACTTGGATATGGTAGCTGCCGATCGATCCCTTCGCATACCATCTTAAAAGATAATTCATCTCCAACAGAAGGCAAGCGAAATGTTCAGGACCGCCGAACAACGCCAATGTGCCGATAATCAGCAAAGCGCTCGACGCCAATCGAGAGGCACCGATTCCGTGCGATCAGATACAAGACGGCGAACGGCAAGGAAATCGCAATGGCCGCCGTGGTCATTTCATTAATGGCGAACATACCCTGGAGGTCGGGTCGACACGCTCATTCTCTGAGGGCACGTGCATTGAAACATCGAGGGAATATGATATTCGCCCTCCAATGGGTCAAGTCTTTCCGGCCGCCGAACTCCGGATCTCACCAAGAGTCTATTGAGACGGGTCGGGCCCAAACACCGTCCGCTTCACATGTTCGTAGGGATGAGCGGCGAGTAAGCTTCAAATCAAACTCGGACAGGCCCGACAATCCTCCATAAGCTTAGCGAAAGCCATATAAAGGCGGGCCAAGACGCTATCCTTTTCCCAAGACAACCGCATCACCATCTTCTTCCACCGGCGATCCCTCGCTCCGCCGCGCCGCAGATCTCGCCACTTCGGCCTCGTTGAAAAGCTCCTCAAGCTCGCGGTGCAATCTCGCACGAATAGCCTCAATGGTCGTTTCCATACGGAGTCCCACGGAATTTCTCCTGGCCCGGCGGCCACGGCAAGTGAGGTGCTTCCGGCCTCAAGGTCTTAGATCCTCCGCATATGTTATAAAAAGTAAAAGGGGAGAGAAGATGGGTTTTCTTACCTAGAAAAGAGGACGATCGCACAAGGAGTTTCTAAATTTCGCAGAGTCTCGCAAGAAGGCAAGGGTGCGTGAAGAGTAGAAATGAAGTAGCCCTAGCCCCTTTTATAGGTGTACAGGGGTCTCTTTGCAAATAGCAAAATCCCGAGGGTTGGAGGGCAACCGCCGGGGACACATTAAATGCAGCCTCGAATCCCGCGTACACGTCTTTTCGAGGGCACGCTGCATTAAAAAGTCCGACAAACTTTCGGCTCCTCAATAGAAACGAGACGCGTGTCCTGCAACGCTTCGCGAGCCCGCCTTCATTTCCCGCCGCTCCCAACGCTAAAGGAGATCGCCCAAATTTGAAATCGATCGATCGATCATCTAAACATCGGCGATCGCCAATGGCCACCTAACCCCGTGTTTTAAACATCGAAGCGCGCTGGGGGGCAATTGTTGTGCAGCGATGAATACGCCTCGAAGGCGATCGGCATAACGATCAGAGAGTCTACCATAGGAGACATACTCTGGGCAAACACCCAGCAGTCGGCACCCACGGCGATCGTCTTTCGGTATCCGGCGATCGTCTTTTGTTAATTGGCGATCGTCTATGATGTCCAACCAGAGACGATTGTAACACCCCAAACTAGGCGGATATTACAGTGCCGTGAATCCCCGACTGGGACCCACCAGGCAAATGAAAATGATGAATTAAATAATATAATTGTAGTACTGAACCACATTATATTACCAAGTACTCCGATGAGGAGTTTAAGTACATTACACCAGACAAAATAATACTAGTATATTTTATATGGAGATAAAATACACCACTCGAACAAATAAGCATCTCAAACGGAATTTGCAATGAAAATACAAATGACTAAATGATCAAATGACTAAATAAACTAATGACTGGGCCCCTACTAGTATCACTGACTCGCCGCCACAACATGCTCTTCCCGCATTTGCCTTGCCGTGACTGAAAACAAAATTCAACGGCCGCCATACGTAACAACAATCCTCAAGGGTTGAAAATACACAAACATGATTTAATCAAGTTATGAAATATCCTTAGTTATCAATTACCAAGAGGAGCATCATAAGACGCCCATAGTGTTCTCAGGTAAGTGTACAAGACGGATGACCTGACCCACCCATCCATGTACCTAATTAGTCTCACTGAGGTAATCGTTACCGTGTGCACACCCAATGTATCACTCCCAATACATGGCCATCATGTGCCCGACTAAAAATTCCACACATCCGCACCCGCCACGCAATATGAACCTTAAGGTCATATGAACAAGAATGACCATAATGAATATCAATGAATAATAATAATCCGACAAAGTCAAGAATGACTCACCGATATGAAAGTGATAATGAAGTGATTGATAGTTTTCAATGAAATGATTAGAACCGCTGCCTCGCTAATGAAATGATTATCCGACAATTACAAGTCTCAAAATGATTAATACAATGATGAATGAGTTATGATTATGAATGATCAACAACAAAAGGAATGAATATCCTTTTAACCGAGTAAGAATCAACTTACACAATACCGATGAAGAATGTCCGCCCACGAACAACGCCCTAAGTGAAATACCTGGCCGCTCGAACAACCTTGAATAACAATAATTACCAACAACCGCTCAATACACGTATCAAGCAACAAAACACGACTAACCCAAAGGTCGAAACAACGATAATGAAACTCATAGGGCATTCTAACGAATACGTAACCAACCACACGACTTCAAAATATCCAATCCCGAATATATCGAAACCAACACCAAAATGAGTATATCGAACTAACAAAACACTTCAATGATATCAATAATCCATTAGAATCCACAATTCGATATTACAACTACATCAATCTTAAAATCCCCAATTAACCAAGTCAACCCCAAGGGTTCTTGAAATAATTCCGAAAATAACCATTAAATCCGTAAGAATATACTTATCCAAGGTAGATAATCCATATCTAACATATTCCAATGATAATCCAAGCTTACACGAAGAAATCGGAAGGAAAAACCCAAAAATCCGAAATTCTAGATCCAAGAGATTAATACCTTTGATTCGATGTTAAGGAGGTGATGAAGTGATGATAATCCAACTCAAAGACTTGAAGATGATGATGGATTATAGAAGCTCGAAGAGAACTCTCCAAAATCGCCCAAATCGCCTAGAACCGACGAGAGAATGAGAATAGATGACAAATGACGAAATCTGGGCTAACTGTCCAATTTATAGCCAATCTGTGTTAGCGGCGCTAGCCCTTGTGCGTAGCGTGCGCTAACGGGTAATTTGGGTAGTCCAGCACTCCACCGTCCGAACACGGTAGCGCGCGCTACGCACCTTCTTGTAGCATGCGCTACGGCCATACCACTAGCGACGTTAAAACCCATTGTTAGCGTGCGCCAACGAATTATGTGATGCCCAAGATCGGAATCCGTAAACCTGTCTGCCCTTCCGATTCGACTTCGAGAAGGCGGCGCTTACAACCAACAAGTAGCGACGCCATTACACCGCTATGCGACGCTAAATATCACTCATAGCGTGCGCTATAAATTAATCCAAGGCAGTACCAAAGAGCCACCGGACTCAACCCGATCCGCCCTTACCGCGCGCTTACTCCACATATTTAGCTACTACAACCCACTAGCGCGCTACTTACCACCTGCAGCCGGCGCTACATATAACTCACCGCACCCAAGATCCTTCGGATCGCAACTGTGGTAACATTAGCGTGCGCTAATGCCGAGTGGTAGCGTGCGCTACTCACTCAATTAGCGTACGCTAAAAAAGTACGTAGCGCGGCGCTACTCCTCACGCATGCCCCACAACGAAAATGACAATGATGATAAACACAAAGACGAAACTCCAATTAGATTAGTGACGAATGACGATTGATACACGATACGCTTACTCAATGATGAATACCATGATTGAATATGAGTGACAAATGATCATTAATGAGTGAAATTACCGAGTATCAATCATCAATGACAAATACAATGATAATTACTGAATTACAACCGGGTATTACATACACCCCCCCTTAAAAGAGTTTCGTCCCCGAAACTAAGGGTCAAACAATTCGGGATAACTCTCCCGCATACTATCCTCGGTTTCCCAAGTAGCCTCTTCGATTCCGTGCCTAGACCACTGAATCTTAACCAAAGGAATCGTCTTATTTCTCAACTGTTTGATTCGCCGCTCTAAAACTCGCATAGGATGCTCCTCATATGAATGATCATCGGCGATCTCGATTTCGTCGAACTGAAGTATGTGACTCGGGTCGGCAACATACTTCCGCAACTGAGAGACGTGAAACACATTATGAATTCGACTCAACACCGGAGGTAAAGCCAATCGATAAGCTAACTCGCCTACTCGATCCAAAATCTCGAACGGTCCAATGAATCTCGGACTCAACTTTCCCCTCTTCCCAAAACGGAAGATACCACGACTCGGGGATACCTTGACCAACACATGGTCACCAAATTTCGAACTCTAATGGTCGATTTACTGCTATCTCGCATATGATTTCTGTCGACTCCGAGCGGTCAACAAACGACTTCTGATCAAAGCTACCTTCTCACGGGCGGCTATAAGCATATTGGGCTCGGTGCCGATTGATTCTGATAAGTCGTCCCAACACAACGGAGATCGACAACGACGACCATACAATGCCTCGTAAGGCGCCATCTTAATCGAAGCATGCCAACTATTATTATACGTGAACTCGATCAATGGAAGTTGGGCTTCCCAATCGTCTTTCCAATCGAGGACGCATGCCCTCAACATGTCCTCTAATGTCTGAATAGTCCTCTCTGATTGCCCGTCGGACTGAGGATGAAAAGCGGTACTGAGATTAAGCTGAGTTCCCATAGCGCGATGAAATGATTTCCAAAAATGAGACACAAACCGTCTGTCACGATCGGAAACGATACTTTTAGGAGTACCGTGAAGTCTCACTATCTCTTTGATGAAAAGCTGGGCAAGTCTCTCGGGACCCCACGTATCCTTGATCTCAAGGAAATGAGCTGATTTGGTTATACCCACGATCACCTGCATCGTATTCATACCACCACGACTCGCCGGCAAACTCGTGATGAAATCCATAGAAATGTCTTCCCACTTCCATTCGGGAATAGGAAGAGGTTTCGATACCCACGGCCGATGTTCAATCTTGACTTGTTGACAGTTAAGCATCCCGAAACAAATTCTCGCGACTTCTCGCTCATATTACTCCACCAAGAGTTTTGTTTCAAGTCCTTGTACTTCTTGCTAGACCCTGATGAACAATAAGGGGTAGCATGAGCTCTATCAAAATCGAGTTTTTCAACTCGTCATTCACGGTACGCACAATCGATTCTTAAACCTCAAAAGTCCATCCTCGTGGACTACAAATCCAGGGGCTTTCTCGAGTCACATCCTCACGGATGTGCAACAATGAAGGGTCTGAACTCCGATTCTCTCTGACCGCTCCTCGAGTGACGATGAAATCTCTAACATACAAAGTTGTCCCCGAACTCACGGCTGCACTCGATCTCGGTCTAAGGAATTCCTGCTGAAGCTCCTTCTGGACTATTAAACAAGCAAGCATCTGCTCCTGAACGGACTTACGACTCAAGGCGTCGGCGACAACATTCGCCTTGCCCGGGTGGTAAAGGATCTCAATATCATAATCTTTTATTAATTCCAACCACCGTCTCTGTCGCATATTTAACTCCTTCTGAGTAAATATATACTTTAAACTCTTATGATCGGTGAATATCCGATGTAACGCCATAAAGATAATGATGCCAAATCTTCAAAGCGAACACCACTACCGCTAGCTCCAAGTCGTGGGTCGATAATTAACCTCGTAAGGTCTCAATTGCCGTGAAGCATAGGCAATAACTTTTCCATTCTCGCATGAGCACACATCCGAGACCCCGTCCGACGCATCACTATAAACCACAAATCCTTCCGCCCCTCGCGGAAAGGAAAGTACAAAGCCGACATTAACCGGCTCTTGAGTTCCTCAAAACTCCGCTGACATGCGCTGACCACATGTATTTCTTATCCTTCCGTAAAAGGTTCACAAAGGTTGAGCGATTTTAGAAAATCCTTCCACAAATCGCCGATAATAACCCGCTAATCCGAGGAAGCTTCGGATTTCCTTAACATTCTTTGGAGGTAGCCAATCACGAATAGCCTCCGTCTTCTGAGGATCGACACGAACTCCGTCTGATGAAATTACATGTCCGAGAAACGCTACTCGGACATCCGTAACTCACATTTAGAAAACTTCCCATAAAGTTGTTCTCGTCTCAACACGTCGAGCACTTGATGAAGGTGAAACTCGTGTTCCTCTCGGTCACGAGAATAAATCAAAATTTCATCGATGAAGACAACAACAAATTGATCTAAAAAGTCGATGAAAACCCGATTCATTAGCTCCATGAATACCGCAGGTGCATTAGTCAATCCAAACGGCATAACCACAAACTCATAATGACCATAGCGTGTTCGAAACGCCGTCCTCGCGATGTCCGACTTGATCCGCAATCGATGATATCCAGATCTTAAGTCGATCTTGGAAAATACCAAGCTCCCAAGTTGATCTAAGAGATCATCAATACGGGGTAAAGGATACTTATTCTTGATCGTCACCTGCTCAACTCCCGATAATCGATACACAAGCGAAAAGAACCATCCTTCTTCTTGACAAATAACACCGGTGCTCCCCACGGGACGCATTCGGCCGGATATAACCCTTCTCGAATAACTCCTCAAGTTGGTTCTTTAATTCCCCGCATTTCGGTCGGGCCATCCAGACGGTGCCTTCGATATCGGAGACGCACTGTGCTCCAACTCAATCGTGAATTCCACATCTCTCGTGGAGGCAAACTGTAACTCGTCTGAAAAACATCGCATATTCCTCACTACCGGAATATCCGCCAACATTATCGATGATTTTTCGGTTTTGGTCATATAGCACCAATAACCAACACACTCGATTGAGTAATCTCACCGCTTTCATCAAATTAATGACCTTACTGTAATGTATGGATTACCTCCCCGAAATACACATTCAACCTCATCGTTCAAATGATAGTGATCATACGCTACGGACACTAATGATGGCATCATGACGATCCATCCAATCAATACCCAAGATGACGCTGCCTCTCGCAAATCTACCACGATTAGGTCCACGCCATACACGACCATGAAATCAATCGACAATTCTCAATCTCATGATTACTAATAATTCGGCCCACCATCGTAGGCCAATGACATAAGGCTCACAACTAGTAGCACTACCTGCATTTAGTCTACTAAAACATGACTCTGAAATGAATGAATGCGATGCACCAAAGATCAAAAAGGGTACACACAGCCGAGATAGAATATCGAGTGTACCGAGATCATTCGGGCCTCGATCATCGGTCTTCTTCATCTCATAACCGGGCTTGCCGTCCCAGACCGACGCTCCTGTCACGGCTATAGGTTCCACCTTTAGTCGCCTCTGTCATATTAAACGACGTTGATTGAGTGGCTCGATTCGAACGGCCGATCGCTTAGGGGCCCGAGATGACGCTCCGAATAGGTTTGGAGTCCCTACGGCAAAACGGGCCTTATGCCCTACAATTCCACGCTTATGACACGTGATGATCGTCTCGACACTTGGTGCCGACATGACCAAGATCCCCACGCTTATAACAGTGATGGCCGAATCGCCGCCGTGACTAAGATTCCGCGGGTTTAGACGACACAGAGGTCGCCCGAAAAGCAGAGCTCCGCACGGGGTTTCTTGAAGGTTGTCCGACCGCCTTCGATCAAGTTATGATTCTTCGATTTCTTGCTAGCATTTAAGGTTGCCGCTAGCAATCTCCTTAGCAAGAAGCTCATAGGTAAGAGCTTTCAATGTATTCACCAATGTGGTTCAATTATGATTAAGCAAATCAAGTCTCATACGGGGTTTCGCCTCTATCGAAATACTTAATCTTATCCGCCTCTAATGAATGATAGATGAGGCGAACTAAGAAGTTCTCAAACTTCTCGGCAATGGCGAGAACATCCTCGTCACGAGGGTCGGGGTGAGTAATTCGATAGCTTAGCCTCCCGAGTGGGCCCGATAATACCTCTCCATCATGAGAGTCTTGAATCGATCCCAAGTACATGATCCTTCGGTGGGCTTCAACGACAACCACTAAGAATGTGCGCCTACCTGGTAGTAAGCCGCAACAAAACTTTGTGTCCTTCTCGGACACTCTACCATAGCAAAGAATTTCAAATGCTCGAGCCAATGAATGATATATGCCGGATCGACGAGCCCTCAAAAGTAGGTGATTCTCAAGTGAGATGTCGCCGATTATATTTCTCACATTCCTCTCTTGCCTCCGAGGTGGCGGCGGAGGAGCCCGTTGATTTTGATTGACTGAGTTATGCATCGTCTCCATAAGTTGTGCCATCTCGCGCTATTTGGGCCATCATGCCCGCATGAAAGCGAGTGGGTCAACCTGCACACCTTCCGATCGAGCCGTGTCCTGGTAGGACTCCCGATAGTGAATGATCGCGCCCAGTGAATGAGTGGCGCTGGCCGCCGATGAATTAGCATTATTTCTCGCGCTTGCACGTGCATTCACACGAGCTTCGGGATTCGGCCCGCTCCAGGGCCTCTTCCTCCACGCCCACTTCTTGCCCTATCCATACCGAAGTAGGAAAGTCACATGATGATTATATTTCCCGCATGAATAACACGTTATGATTATGACATGAGATGATGAAAATGAGCTTACGCGCTCTAACACAAAGGGTTACATGAATGATTAATTGACGTGACATGATTATCTCGATGAAATTATCAAATGATTATCTTGAACGAGTTAACAAGATTAATGATTTGATCTTCCCGATCAACAATCAATAATGAAATGAATTGAGTGATTAATGAGTTAACTGACTGCCCCGGTCAAAATGACAATGATGATTGAGGATTGTTAACTGATGAATTATGAATGAATGATTATTGCCAAATTATACCATGGCATTAGAAATCTTACAGTTCTTGGTCCGATTGCCTCGGCATTTGCACAGTCACACGTGACGCGAAAGTCCAATGATACTAGTCCGATGACGATGATTTCAAATAAGACATGACTTGGAGGGTAGTATTCAAAACCACGCTCCGATACCAACTCGTAACACCCCAAACTAGGCGGATATTACGTTGTTGTGAATCCCCGATCGGGACCCACTGTGCAAATGAAAATGATGAATTAAATAATATAATTGTAGTACCGAACCATATTATATTACCAAGTACTCCGATGAGGAGTTTAAGTACATTACACCAGACAAAATAATACTAGTATATTTTATATGGAGATAAAATACACCACCCGAACAAATAAGCATCTCAAACGGAATTTGCAAATGAAAATACAAATGACGGAAATGACCGAAATGACGGAAATAAACTAATGACTGGCCCCCTACTAGTATCACTGACTCGCCGCCATCAACATGCTCTTCCCGTGCCTTTGCCTTGCCGTGACTCGAAAACAAAATTCCCAACGGGCCGCCATACGTAACAACAATCCTCAAGGGTTGAAAATACACAAACATGATTTAACCAAGTTATAAAATATCCTTAGTTATGAATTACGCCAAGAGGAGCATCATAAGACGCCCGTAGTGTTCTCGTGCAAGTGTACAAGACGGATGACCGACTCCACCCGCCCTTGTACCTAATTAGTCTCACGGAGGTAATCGCTACCGTGTGCACACCCAATGTATCACTCCCAATACATGGCCATCATGTGCCCGACTAAAAATTCCATACATCCGCACCCGCCACGCAATATGAACCTGTAAGGTCATATGAACAAGAATGACCATAATGAATATCAATGAATAATAATAATCCGACAAAGTCAAGAATGACTCACCGATATGAAAGTGATAATGAAGTGATTGATAGTTTTCAATGAAATGATTGGAACCGCTGCTCGCTAATGAAATGATTATCCGACAATTACAAGTCTCAAAATGATTAATACAATGATGAATGAGTTATGATTATGAATGATCAACAACAAAAGGAATGAATATCCTTTTAACCGAGTAAGAATCAACTTACACAATACCGATGAAGAATGTCCGCCCACGAACAACGCCCTAAGTGAAATACCTACCGCCGAACAACCTTGAATAACAATAATTACCAACAACCGCTCAATACACGTATCAAGCAACAAAACACGACTAACCCAAAGGTCGAAACAACGATAATCAAACTCATAGGGCATTCTAACGAATACGTAACCAACCACACGACTTCAAAATATCCAATCCCAATATATCGAAACCAACACCAAAATGAGTATATCGAACTAACAAAACACTTCAATGATATCAATAATCCATTAGAATCCACAATTCGAGATTACAACTACATCAATCGAAAATCCCCAATTAATCAAGTCAACCCCAAGGGTTCTTGAAATAATTCTGAAAATAACCATTAAATCCGTAAGAATATACTTATCCAAGGTAGATAATCCATATCTAACATATTCCAATGATAATCCAAGCTTACACGGAGAAATCGGAAGGAAAACCCAAAATCCAAATTCTAGATCCAAGAGATTAATACTTTTGATTCGATGTTAAGGAGATGATGAAGTGATGATAATCCAACTCAAAGACTTGAAGATGATGATGGATGATAGAAGCTCGAAGAGAACTCTCCAAAATCGCCCAAATCGCCTAGAACCGACGAGAGAATGAGAATAGATGACAAATGACGAAATCTGGGCTAACTGTCCAATTTATAGCCAATCCAGGTTAGCGTGCGCTAGACCTTGTGCGTAGCGTGCGCTAACGGGTAATTTGGGTAGTCCAGTACCCACTGTCCGAACACGGTAGCGCGCGCTACGTACCTTCTTGTAGCGTGCGCTACGCCCATACCACTAGCGTACGTTAAAACCCATTGTTAGCTTGCACTAACGAATTATGTGATGCCCAGTACTGGAATCCAGAAACTGTCTGTCCTCTGATTTGACTTCGTAGCGTGCGCTACAACCAACAAGTAGCGTACGCTACTACACCGCTTGCGTACGCTAAATATCACTCATAGCGTGCGCTATGAATTAATCAAAGGTACCCAAAGAGCCACCGGACTCAACCTCGATCCATCCTTAGCGCGCGCTACTCCACATATTTAGCGTGCGCTACTACAACCCACTAGCAGCGCTACTTACCACTCGTAGCGTGCGCTACATATATCTTCACCGCACCCAAGATCTTCTCGGATCGCAACTGTGGTAACATTAGCGTGCGCTAATGCCGAGTGGTAGCGGCGCCACTCGTACTCAATTAGCGACGCTAAAAAGAGTACGAGAGTGCGCCGCTCCTCACGCACACCCCACAACGAAAATGACAATGATGATAAACACAAGACGAAACTCCAATTAGATTAGTGACGAATGACGATTGATACACGATACAATTACTCAATGATGAATACCATGATTGAATATGAGTGACAAATGATCATTAATGAGTGAAATTAATGAGTATCAATTATCAATGATAAATACCGAATGATAATTATCAATTACAACCGGTATTACACGATCGCCTCGTGCCACGATGAATCCAACATCCGCCAAAAGTCATCAAGACCAAATTGGATCGTGACCCACGTGCAGATCCACAAAAGGCGCCGACAGATAAGACCTCCGACCTCACTGTCACCTACCTCACCTACCGGCAGTGGCCGCCGACAAGGTAGGTGACAACGACTCAGACGCTGCAGTTCCCCATCGACCGCATACCGTCACAAGCAGCAGCACGGACTTTAAGGGAAAAGCCCCACGTGACGGGGCGATCGCCATCTTATTATAATATAAAAACGGCGGTCGCCCGCGATCACGGGAGAGGTCCTGAAGAACCTTGTCTCCTATAAATAGGAGGCTCATAACACGGCAGCAAACACAATCATAACATCGTGAATACAGTGAACGATATACAGAAAGAGAAATACATTCTCATACATAGAACATCAATAGCAAGAACTCACATAGCTTCATATTTGGTTCTTCCGGCAATCTACACGCTCCCCAGCTTAGATAACTAGAAGTCTTTACACTCTTTGTAATAGATTCTAACATTAATATTTGTACTCAACAGTATATTTATTAATAACATCTCGCGAGAGCATTCAAGCCCGGGATTAACAACCCCGACAAATCTTGTGTTATTTATTTTCTCACAGAAGTGTTCTCGCATTTGTTTGTTACTCGATCATTCCAGCAATACTATCTCCGGATAATATTTTGGGTAACAACACTCTCCAAAGAGCCGAAATCGGTAGCAGCAGAGTCAGGAGATCGGTACACTATCGCCTCGGCTCCCGCTCCAAAAGCCGATCCACGAGCGACCAAGCTACAGCGATGGCCGCGATGCAACGCCAGCTCGACGACATGAAGGCGCTCCTGGAATCTGGGGCAGGCGCCAAGAGAAAGATCGCCGGGCCGAGCGAGCCGCTCGCGGTCCACATCGAGCTCGCCCCCATGCAGCATAAGATCGCTCCTCCGCAAACACCTGCATACGAGGAGATCAGACCCCAAAACTCACTCCGAGCAAGTTCCACATCTACATGACCGGGTGTGGGGCATCGACGCATCAGTGCCGAATGTTCCTCCGACTGACGACCTTGCCCACTGTGTGGTACACCTCATTGCCGCCTCGGTCCATCTGCCTTTAATCAATCGGCGAACGACTTCACAAAGATACTTCTCCACCGTGGTCGCCGCCGTATATCGCCATCGCATGATGCAGATCATGCAAGGGGAAGAAGAGTCCGACTCAGACTACATCGATCAGATAGACGAGATCATCCTCAACGGCGAGCCCATAAGCGATGAGATCGCCCTCTACGCGGTCCTAGGGGGATTCCATGGTCTTTCGCCTATGTTCAGGCATCTTACAAAGGACCATCCCCCAACCTACGCAATCTTCCGCGCTAAAGCCGCAGACTTTCTGGCCAGGCAAAGGTTTCTTCTTAGCCTATGAGCAGCGCGATCGGCGCCCGAACGGCGATCTCCAGTCTTCCAGCCCGATCGCCGGTATCATGCAACATCACCAAAACCGGAGTTCTCGTTCGCCATCTACAGTTCACCATCTAACATGATGGACTAAGGCACGAGATCGCCTCCACCGCACAACGTACACCATCGAAGGTCAGCATCTACATGACGATCCGAGGTGGAAGAGTGCAGCCATGGTCCTGATAGTCGATGGAACCGGCTGCTTCGGCCATGCAAGGTCCCTTTGGGCCAAGATCGTCTGCCCTTCGTTTAAATACGAGGTCGGCGTAGTCTGAGGGCCCTCCAAAACTAATCAGTGGATACATTCACCCGCCCTCAAAGGTTCATCATCTAACATGGTGAACCCGGACAATGCGACGTGCCACTACCCCCATCTCAACGTACACCGTCGAGGTTTGCCATCTTCATGGCGGGCCGAGGTGGAAGCAGAGCCAACAAGCCGCGGAAGTGGAGTTGATTAATCCGACGACGCCCCGCGCAAGGACTCCTCTATACCAAGACCGCACGCCCTTCGTTTAAATACGAGGCGAGGCGCAGCCTAACAGAGGACCCTCACAATAACATGAGTCACGAGACAGACAATGTCGTTCGCGCATAAGACATGGTCATGGAGTTGGTCCATCGAACTCCGCGACTGTGCACGGTTCCTCAGAGACGAAACAATCAAGTTTCTACGAGGGATCGGCGAAAAATTGTTTTTTGCAGGTACAAGACTGAAGATAGCTAGCCAATCGACCAGATCGCCCAAGTCCAGAAACCAAAGTCAGCTCAACGGATCGCCCGTCCTCATCCTACACGATCGCCAGCAAGAACCACCTCGCCCCATGTCTTCAACATCGGAGCAAGCTGGGGGGCAATTGTTGTGTCGAGAATTATACGCCTCAACCGGCGATCGCCTCAGAGACCAGGCGACCTAGCCATAGCCGAGCAGCCAAGACAGATCGGCCGGCCGATGGTCCCAGGACAAGTCCCGGTGCCGAGCGATCGACATCTGAAGGCGATCGTCTCTCGGTACTTGGCGATCGACTCCTGGCGACCGACCAAGTGGAGACCTCCTCATGCCACGCGAAGCCATCGATCGTCCGGCCGAAGGGCCGATGTGCGAAGCCATCGACGCCGAGTCGGCAAGGGCCGATGCGCGGCCGATGATCATCCAGCCGGCAAAGGCCAAGCTCTAACAAGACCCACATGCAGATCCTAAAAGGCGCTGATGCACATGGTCCGCTGACTACACCACAAGATCCTTCCACCAACCGACTGTGCCCACCGAAAGGTGTCAGTGGGACCGCCCGTGATAAAGAACTCAGTGACGCGTGCCGGCTCCTCATCGACCGCACACTGGCGCCAGCAGCAGCCGCAAGCTTTATGCATACATCCCATGTGACTTAAACATGATCGCCCCATTATTATATCGATGAAAGGCGATCGCCCGCCGAAAACAGACATCCTACCTCCTATAAATAGAAGGTCGCCGCACTTGGATAACTCTCGGATTCTCGGCCAACACTCTGAACTCTTGGAACTCTCTCCCTGATTCAGCACTCAACTTAGCTTTCTCACTCTTGGCAACATCTATCTCTCGGTTCTTTCTTCTCTCTCAGCCTCTCTCACACAGAAGACGATCGGCAGAGCACCAAAGCTGGCCAAGAGCTAGATAAATAGATCTTTACACTCATTGTATTTAGATTCTTACATTAATACTTGTATCCACGAGTATTCGTATTAATAACATCTCGCGAGAGCATTCAAGCCCG
Source organism: Orobanche coerulescens (assembly GCA_033398695.1). Taxonomy (NCBI): domain Eukaryota; kingdom Viridiplantae; phylum Streptophyta; class Magnoliopsida; order Lamiales; family Orobanchaceae; genus Orobanche; species Orobanche coerulescens. The sequence continues at coordinate 42,997 of JAWKAU010000439.1, read as the reverse complement.
GTCCTAACAAACCCGACAAAAATTGTGTTATTCACAACCCCTCTGAAGTGCTCCCGCAACCTTGTTTGTTGTCCGTCCATTCCAGCAATATCTATCTTCGGATAATATTTCGGGCAACAACACCGGGCTTGAATGCTCTCGCGAGATGTTATTAATACGAATACGTTTGAGTACAAATATTAATGTAAGAATGCCATTACAATGAGTGTAAAAGATCCTAGTTATCTAGCTCTTGAGCGAAGCTCTGTGTGTTCTTGTTCTCGTTTCTTCCGACTGTCTTATGGGTTAAGAGGTCTCGAGAGTGAGAGATAAAGATGTCTGAAGTGTATAGCTTTGCCAAGAAAAGCTGCGAGAAAGCCGAGAGAAGCCGAGTTAAGAGTTGAACTTCTGAACCTGTTTTCTGCTGCTGGAGGCTTCCTATTTATAGGACTGGCTGTCGCTGGGCGATCGCCTTTCCTGCATTATAATAAGGGGGCGATCGTCTTGCAGCACGTGGGTTGGTTGCCTTAAAGTCCGTGGCTGCTGCTGGCAGCCAGCTGTGTGGTCCAATGAGGAGCCTGCACGTGTCCTGAGTCGCTGTCCCGGGAGGTCCCACTTTGCACCTTTCAGCGGCTCTTTCGGTAGGTGAGATTGATGACAGGCTGTGGTCAATGATCCATGTTCTGCGGCGCCTTTTCCAGATCTACATGTGGGTCTCTGCTCCGATGTTCGGCCTTCACAGACTAGAAGGTCGTTGGCTTTGCGTGGCATGAAGCGGCTGCCCTGCCGGCACCGAGTCGATCGCTGTGCCAAGATACGATTGCTTTAGATGTCGATCGCCGGCACTTGGGTTTGATCTGGGATCTCCAATCGGCAAGTCCGCCTTGGTCTAATTCGACTGCCTTGGCCGCCTGGCCTCGTGCCGATCGCCTGCTGAGATGTATCATTCTCGACACAACAATTGCCCCCCAACTTACTCCGATGTTGAAGACATGGGGTGAGGTGGTTTCACCGCGATCGCTCTAGATAATGACGGCGAACCGATCGCTTGGCTCGTTATCTTCGGTCTTGTACCTGCAATTTTCAATTTTTCCGATCCCTCGTGGAAAGCTGATTGTTTCATCGTTGAGAAACCGTGCACGGTCGCGGAGTTCGATGGACCGACCTCCATAACTGTGTCTTGTGCGCGAGCGACATTCCAACTGTAGGTTTGTCTCATGATTCATTTTATTGTGAGGGTACTCCGCTAGGCTGCGCCCACCTCGTATTTAAACGAAGGGCGTGCGGTCTAGGTCTGGAGGAGTCCTTGCGCGGGGCGTCGTCGGATTAATCGACTCCACATCCACGGCTTGTTAGCAATTTTCTACCTTGGATCGCCATGTTAGATGGAAATCCTCGACGGTATACATTGTGATGGGGGTAGGGACGCGTCGCATTGTCCGGGTCCACCAAGTTAGATGATGAACCTTTGAGGGCGGGCGAGCGTGTCCACTGATTTGTTTGGAGGGTCCTTCGGCTACGACCGCCTCGTATTTAACCGAAGGGCGAGCGATCGCAGCCCAAAGGAACCTTGCATGGCCGAAGCAGTCGGTTCTATCGACCACCACGACCATGGCTGCACTCTTCTACCTCGGATCGTTAAGTTAGATGTCGACCCTCGATGGTATACGTTGTGTGGGGGAGGCGATCTCATGCCTTAGTCCAACATGTTAGATGATGAACTGTGGATGGCGAGCGAGTCCTCCATTTTTGGAGATGTTGCTTGATTCTGGCAATCGGGTTGGAAGACTGATGATCGCTGCTCGACGCGATCGCGCTGCTCATAGGTAAAAAAGTAACCTTTGCCTGGCCAGAAAGTCTGCGGCCTTGGCACGGAAGATCGCGTAGGTCAAGGGGATGTCCTTCGTAAGATGCCTAAACATAGGCGAAAGACCATCCAATCCCCCTAGGACCGAGTAGAGGGCGATCTCGTCGCTTACGGTCTCGCCGTTGAGGATAATCTCATCTACCCGGTCGATGTAGTCTGCATCGGACTCTTCTTCTCCTTGCCTGATTTTCATCATGCGATGGGGACCTTCGGGTCGAGCGACCTTGGCGGCGAAGTACGACGTGAAGTCGCTCGCCAGCTGTTCAAAGGAACTGATGGATCGTGGTGGCAATGAAATATACCACCTATGGGCCAGGTCGCCCAGTGTTAGCGGGAACATCCGGCACCGGGTCGCGTCTGATGCCCCGCACCCAGTCATGTAGATCCGGAACTTGCTCAGGTGAGTCTCGGGGTACGACCTCCCCTCGTACAACCGTGTTTGAGGAGGAGTGATCCTTGGCTACACGGGGGCAAGCTCGATGTGGACCGCGAGCGGCTCGCTCGGCCCGGCGATCTTTCTCTTGGTGCCTGCCCCAGATTCCAGGAGCGCCTTCATGTCATCGAGCTGGCGTTGCATCGTGGCCATCGCCGTAGCTTGGTCGCTCGTGGTTTGGCTTTCGGAGAGGGAGCCGAGGCAATCGTGTACCGATCTCCTGACTCCGCGGGTGGCGATAAGGTCGTCGCCGACGATCTCAGTTCTTCGACGAGGAGACAGATGGTCGGCATGCCTTCTGGGAGTTGGGTATGCCGAACTCCTGGTGACGGATTCGGGCTCCGTCGTCTCGTGGCTGGGGCCAGAATGCCCCGGTCGCCAAGATGGGTCGCTGCCTAGGCGGCTGAAAATGGAACTGTCCAACCTCGCAAGTGCTTCTACTCGTGAGTTGGGTCTTCCTGACGGTCGGTCGTCAAATAACCCCTTGAGATTCCGCTTGCCCGCACGGCGGATGTCCGATGGGGTAATTGCAGGCGCGTCAAATGCTCTCCTTCGCTCCCTTAGGATGGCTATAGCCTCCTCGATCTGTTCTGCGGTTTGGAACTGATCGAGCGAAAGGCGGGGGCCATCCCACAGGTGCGGGATCGAGAGTCTCGCGTCGCCGCGGCTACCCTCTGCCATAGGTTTGGGCTCGGACTGAGTCGGAATAAGGCGTCCGGCGGATCGGAGAGTGGCTCTCTTCGATGTGTTGGCAGAGGTCATGACTCTGGAGGCTTTCTTTGAAGAGCAGTTAGTGTCACTTCAAGTATATGTCCCGAGAACAATGAGTGTTCTTCGGGACGGTAGGAATAAAAATGAAGGTTTAGATCCCCTTCCTCTAGCGCCAATTATTGCTACCCAAAATATTATCCGGAGATAGATATTGCTGGAATGGATGGGCAGCAAACAAATTGCGAGAGCACGTCCATGGGAATGGAAATAACACAAGATTTGTCGGGTTTGTTAGGCCCGGGCTTGAATGCTCTCGCGAGATGTTATTAATACGAATATGTTTGAGTACAAATATTAATGTAAGAATGCAATTACAATGAGTGTAAAAGATCCTAGTTATCTAGTTATTGAGCGAAGCTCTGTGTGTTCTTGTTCTCGTTTCTGTCGACCGTCTTATGGGTTAAGAGGTCTCGAGAGTGAGAGAGAAAGATGTCCGAAGTGTATAGCTTTGCCAAGAAAAGCTGCGAGAAAGCCGAGAGAAGCCGAGTAAGAGCTGAACTTCTGAACCTGTTTTCTGCTGCTGGAGGCTTCCTATTTATAGAACTGGCCGTCGCTGGGCGATCGCCTTTCCTGCATTATAATAAGGGGCGATCGTCTTGCAGCACGTGGGTTGGTTGCCTTAAAGTCCACGGCCGCCGGGCAAACACCAGGCGTCCAATGAGGAGCTCAGACGCGCCCCGAGTCGCCGCCACGGAGGTCCCACTTTGCACCTTTCGGAGGGTCTGTCGGTAGGTGAGATTGATGACAGGTTGTGGTCAATGATCCATGTTTTGCGGCGCCTTTTCTGGATCTGCATGTGGGTCTCTGCTCCGATGTTCGGCCTTCGCAGACTAGACGGTCGTTGGCTTTGCGTGGCATGAAGCGGTCGTCCTTGGCCGGGCACCAGAGTCGATCGCTAGGTGCCAAGAGACGATCGACTTAGATGTCAATCGCTCGGCACTTGGGTTTGATCTGGGATCTCCGATCGGCAAGTCTGCCTTGGTCTAATTCGACTGCCTTGGCCGCCTTGGCCTCGTGCCGATCGCCTGTTGAGATGTATAATTCTCGACACAACACTATTGTTTGATTTATTACAGACTAAGTAATAGTTAAATTATAAATTGTTGAAAATATTTTTAAAAATATTCAAGGATGATATCTAAGAGCTATTTACCAATGCATTTAATTTTTAGACGATGATTTTGTTGAAATATAAAATAAAGGGCGAGCCATTAAATTAAATTGAGACGTCTTAACAAAATGCTAGTAGCATATTATTATTAGGAGATCGATACTGTAATATCCTGAAATTATACTACGATTTTTTAATGTTATTTTATCCGAGTTATATTGTACAGGATGGAATCTGTGCCGTATGGATAAAATAATTGAAAGACTGAGGCTACTGTACTTGTATAATTGTCGTATTTGGTAGAAAATTACAATTGAGGATATCGTGTATCAGGTCATCGCACTTTTGATATGAGGTATATCGTATGAGAATACTATCGATTCAAGATATGTATTCAAGAAGTGTATATGTGTTTTCTGATGTCGAGACAAAGCAGAATGCTTGAAATTGGCTAAGTATAGAATACTTAGCGACGCTAATGTTGAAGACTTACGACGCTAAATCACAAGAGTTACGACGTTATGGCCGAGACATTACGACGTAACATGGGAATCGACGATCAAGTCATGGTCGGCAGGTGGACCCCGTGTCGGCAGCTTTTCGCGAGGATGTGGACAAATGAGTCAACCTCGCCATTACGACGTTATGCATGGTGTATTACGTTCGTAATGTGGGTGGTACTGTATCAAGTCAACGTGCATGTTACGTACGTTATGAATGAAACATTACGTACGTAAGCATGTTAACAAAACAGTTCGGTTAGTTCTGGGATGATGATTACGTACGCTATGTGGGACGAATAGCGTACGCTAAAGTGCATTACGTACGTTAATGATGATGGATAACGTACATAATGAGTTATGCAGTTTAATATAATGAAGTTCGTCTTTCATTTCACTTCAGCTTTCCTTTTCGTTTTTCGTCTACAAACTTTGAGAGAGAGATGTTGGCCTTCTTAAGTCGATTTTAAGCTTGAGGACTTGGATTTGAGGCTTGGATATGGAGCTATGGATGATTCTTGAAATGTTTTCTAGTGTTTTTCATCTTCTAAGAGGTATGTTGGATAATCCTCCTTTTCATTTCGGATTTTTGATGTTGTTATTGATAAATGATTCGTATGAAGAGGATTAAGATGTTGTTTCGATTCTTGAGGTTATATGAATTATATGTTGAAGGAAGATGGTGATATGATGGTTTATACCTTGAATATGTTGATTATGATTATGAAATCATAGAGTTCTTGATGTTCTTGGTATTATTATCCGTATTTGATCCGTATGATGATGATTAAGGAGTTGTTGTTACAATCCTTGAGGTTATGTAGAGTGTATATCAAGAATACGATGATTCATGACTCGATTACTTAATCGAAGATTATCTTCATGTTAAAGGATATCGAATTATGTTGTTTTAATGGTTATGAACATGAGTTCAATCCCTTAGTGTTCTTGAGGAACTTTTGATGAATTTAACATAGCAAGACGATCGTATATTGAATTATCGGTATTTTTATATATGAAGATCGAATGTTCGTTGCTCGTAGTGATAGAATTCGTATGTTCTGATGAAATACGAATCACAATATCAATTTGGAACCCTAAAGATTGTGATTGATCGTCGAATATGATTTCCTTTACGCTCGCATTCGTGATCACATTGTGATTGTGAATTCGTAATTGTTTGAATTGGATTATTCAGACTTGTGTCTAATCGGGATAGTTGTGGAACCGTTGGGGTTTATTGATCGGTTGTATTGATTGATTATGATTATCGATTTGTAGTTTGTATTGTAGATATCATTGAATCATTGAGATGATTTGGTTGGTCGTGTCGGTTGTAAATTATTATCGGATATATGTTACTTTATTACTTCGATAGGTTGAGATTATTGATCGGTGATTATAACCGGATGTTGTGGTCGTGTTCGAGTATGTTCGTGAATTGCTTCGGTCGGGGCCGAGGAGCTCGTAGACTGTAATATCCGGAATTTCTACTACTATTGTTTGAGATTATTTTATCCGAGTTATATTGTACAGCGTGGAATCTGTACAGTATGGATAAAATAAATAAAGGACTGAGATGCCAGTATTGGTACAATTGTCGTATCTGGTCGACAATTGCATTTGATAATATCGTGTATCAGGTTATCATACTTTCGATATGAGGTATATCGTATGAGAATATTACTGGATTCAGTATACGTATTCAGTATGCCATATGTTCGTATTCTGTATGTCGAGACAGGTGATAACAGTTAAAATTGGCTAAGTATAGAATACTTAGAATACGCTAATGTTTAAGACTTACGTACGCTAAATCACAAGAGTTACGTACGTTATGGCCGAGACATTATGTACGTAACATGGGAATCAGACGATCGAGTCATGGTCGGCAGGTGGGACCCTGTGTCGGCAACTTTCGGCGGAAGGATGTTGACAGGCGAGTCAACTACGACACGACATTATACAGGATGTATTACGACGTAATGTAAGGTTTTACCGTAGCAAGTCAACGTGTGTATTACGACGTAATGAAGGAAATGTTACGACGTAATCAAGTGGACGAACAGACGCTTAGTTCGGGATTAGCATTACGACGCTATCAAGGATGGCTAACGACGTACGCGTGTTACGACGTTAACCTTGGTGTGTTACGACGTAACGCAATGTAAATGTTTTATAACCGGATGCCCGCCTTTCATTTCCTTCGATGTTTCTTTTCGTTTTCGCCTTCAAACTTTGAGAGAGAGAGAGATGTTGGCCTTCCTAAGTCGATTTTGAGCTTGAGGACTTGGATTTGAGACTTGGATATGGAATTATGGATGATTTTCTTGAAGGGTTTGATTGGGTTATTCATGTTCTTAAGGTATGTTGTTGAATTCTTCACTTTGATTTCGGATTTTGGTATTGTTATCAGTATATGATTCGTATGAAGTTGATTGTGATGTTGTTGTTATGATTATTGAGGCTACATGAACTATATGTTGAAGGAAGATGGTGTTATGATGGTTTATACCTTGAATATGTTGATTATGATTATGAAATCATAGAGTTCTTGATGTTATTGGTATTGTTACTTCGATTCTTGATGTTTAGGAGATCGTACGTTCAAGAACATGTTGATATACACATCAATTGTGATTAGGATTGTTTAGATGTTAGAAAACATCGGATTACATTGTTTTAATGGCTATGAACAAGGTTTTGAATCCATTAGTATTCTTGAGGAACTTCTTGATGAATTTAACATAGCAAGACGATCGTAGATTGAATTATCGGTACCTTTGGATATGAAAATCGAATGTTCATTGATTGTAGTGATAGAATTCAGATGTTCTTGATGAAATACGAATCATGATATCAATTTGGAATCCAAAAGATTGTGATTGATCGTCGAATATGATTTCCTTTACGTCCTGCATTCGTAATCGCATTGTAGTTGTGAATTCGTAATTGTTTGAATTGGATTATTCGAAATTGTGTTAATCGGGATAATTATGAAATCGTTGAGTTTATAGATCGATGATATTGATTAGTAATTATCGAATTTCGGTTCATATGATGGATATGAATTCGTAAAATAGTTTGAGTTATACTATTTGGTTTTGTATATGATTGAGGTATCGTTGAATCTTTGAGATGATTTGGTTGGTCGTGTTGGTTGTTAATAGTTATCGGATATATGTTATTTGATTACTTCGATAGGTTGAGATTATTGATCGGTGATTATAACCGGATGTTGCGGTCGTGTTTGAGTATGTTCGTTATGTTGCTTTTGATCGGGGCTGAGGAGCTCGTAGACAAAGGCAATGTGTTCGGTAGCAGCTTCGTGGTATCGGTATTAGGGCAAGTTATTACTTGCTCAGTTATAATGTTTAATGAATGGTTTCAGTTTCATTTCGTTTATAATGCATATAGCAATGATTATATGTTGTCATTCCGATTCTGGGAGTTAAATCATAATGTATATGATTTACTTTGGTTATTGGCATAATTGGGTATCGAGAATACGTTGTGATAAATACGAGGATATGAGTATCTGTAGTCCATGGTACGTTTGGGTCGCCGAGCATTGCGGATAATCGTCGGTGATGGTTTGATATCGAGATTGCTTCTGAAGTACTCGGGGCAAGTATCTTATATCGATTCAGTTAGTGTTAGTGATTTGATCATGCATATTGTCATTCATGTTGTCGAACATGAGGTCGTCTTAGTTGATTTGTCATATTGTCGTTCATGTTGCGTTGTTCATGTTGATGAACATTTTGATATACCAGTTCTGACCAATACGATCCATCGAATAACATCATCAAATCCCAAGACGATAACCGATTGTCCATCAAAGACAAATACCAAAGGAAATACGGAACATACCTCGAGATATGAAGTGCCACGATAATCATATCAGTCTAATCCGAGATCAGATCAATGCAATACGGACAAGGTCCTAACACAAGACCTACAAATGCATACTCATATGACCACGTCAATATGCTCAAAACAATATCACAATGTATACTCAATGGAAATCCCATGACCCAGCGCCCTCAGCATAGGTCCCAAGATGATCCTACAAGATCAACACGAGGTGGATAACCAACAATATACATATGCAAAACAACACAACACTGGGTAATCCAACGATCCAGCTTCTCAAAGATAGATCCCAAGATAATCCCGCTTGACCAACACGAGGTGGAAAATCCCGTCCAATTATCCTTTGATTTGTAATTATTAATGTGATGTGACGGTTATTATTGTTGTATATTATGGTTGACCCTGCCGTGGGATTTCTTTTAGGTTCTCGAGTATCGAGCTTGTAGCGGCCGTGAAGAGATGAGCTTCCTGAGGATACCGCTAGACATGTTAAGCGTATTGAGTTTCTTGATTGGTTCTTGTGTTCCGCTGCTAGAGTATATTTATGGTTGGTCTTTTTCCGTTGTGCGAGTATTTTGAAACACTCTTTTGGTATCTGGTAACTGAGGTTACTTTGGAAATCGTTTTCTAAACTTTTGGGTGTCGGCCGTTTGGCCTTGCGATTTCAAATGAGTTTTTACGACGGTTTTTGATAAATGGATTTTATAAGTCTTTGTGAATTTTTAAAGATAGTACCGTCGTTGGCCTCTTGGGCATTTGTAAATGTTTGCGAAAATTTCCTTCAGCATTGTGGGTTCCATCTCGGGGCCCACGGCGCTGTAACATTTTCGGTTAAATCTGGGGTTGTTACAGAATTTGGTATCAGAGAGATTAGGTTGAGAAAACCTAGGCATTTGGGTCGAGTTGGGTCTTGTTTTTGTTGCGTCATTCGAGTTGTCGATTGACAAATATTAGAGCCGTGAGTCTTTGTTGTTCACTCAGGCTTGTGCGTTATCGGATTTGCCAGTATCGTACTGGGTTTGTTATAACTTTTCCAAATGGTGTTAACAAGATTCTCTGGAATGAGATGTATTGTGTTCTTGAGTTGAACTGATTTGGAAAAACGTGTGTTTTGAAAATATCCGTGTCGAGTATTTTCTAGAGTCGAGACATGTGCCAGTATCACGGGGAATCGTCGGCTTCACGATCTGTAAGTAATTGGATTCTTAAATTGCATTGAAATTTATTGCCGTTCTAAGTTGATATGCTTTGAGATTCAACAGAATATTATGCGTTACATTATAAGGTGACAGAGTGGGACAGGATTGATGATCTTGAGAAATTATAATTTTAGAAATCAGTATGTTGGTTAGATTTTGGAATGGAATTGTGCATTTGGGAGAAATATTGTGCATGGTTGAGAAGAACATGTAGCATGTTAATTCATTTTGAGATATATGAACTGCTTTTGAGCATTTGAAAATGATACTTTTCAAAATGAATGTTTTACGGATGTTTTACGGAAAATAATTTTTGGGCCGAGACCCAATCGATTTTGAAATAGTTTTGTAACTCAGAACTTGGAGTCCGAAAAGGGTTTTCTACTTTTTAAACTTTTTGTAATGCGGAACAAGATACGGGCTGAGACCCTAATGTTACAAAAGAAAGCTTTTCTGTTTTCTAAAACTCCCGAGAATTGTAAAACACTTTATCAATCTTTATCTATTTCATTTCTGCCTTTCGGAGTTTTGGTTTACTTGTTCAACTGGAACCTTTCGGGAAGTCTTTCGCTGTGTTTGATTTGTTGATTTGTTTCAATGTTTTGTCATATCATATTTTAGGTGATCCAGGATGGATTAAGGATTGACGCTATAGTAGTATGTGGAGGAGGAGTTTTTATCGTAGTCTATATATTGATATTTTGGAATTTCATCGTGTGGTTTTCCGATGGAATATCAGTGAATTTGGTGACGAGCCGAATTGGTATACAGGAATATGGATATGGTCAAGCATTTGCATAAATTCCATTTTATTTAATCGTGTGTATTCGAAAAGAATTTTTATCGAGAACTTGGCACCAGCGAGCCGATTTAATTATTAAAATTGATTTCGTGGTCCTACGAAAACTTATGTTTTGAGTTTTGAAATTTTTGAAAGAACTTTCGAAAATCGTCTTCGTAACAAGATTATATGAAGTCAAACCGGTTTTGAAAATGTGATTGATGTACATACGCATTTAGTGCATCGGCATATCATATCGATGGTACAAGCAAAAGAGATTCAAGTTTAGTATGGTAGATCGCTATCCATGGGTGATCAATGGATTGATTAGGCAATAGAATTATACTGCGTTTTGTAGAATCGGTACAGATGTAATTTTTGGAATTTTGGATTTTGTGAAACTGGAGCATATGTGCTATGTGGCTTTATTGATGTGGTAGTAGCGTGACTTTACTACTTTTGAATTTTGAGCCATACCGATTGGTCATTCCCACTTCATGTATGATTTAGGATGTTCGACGATTTGTGATGGATTGTTCGTACGCCGAGGGGTATGTTCACCAGTCGGATATGTTTATTGAGATCCACTGTATGTGATCGGTGTGTCGTTTTGATAATTTTGCTTTTTCGTATATCTGTCTCTGTGGTTCGATGTTCATCGTGTTGAGCTACCGCTTAAAGGTATTCTCGATTATCGCTGACCGCTTGTTGGTCGATTGAGTTTATCATGTTGATGATATTCTCGATTGTGTTTTGACCTCCGGTTGGTCATATGGGAATTTATCATGTTGATGATAAATTCGTTGATTTATTAGTTGATCATTTTTGGTGATCATCCGAGCGCTCGACTCGTGGTCGATGTTTCGGGATTGATTGACATTGTTTCGGACAGCTTGTTTCACGTATATATCGGATATTATTCGCCTTATCTAATTGGGACCGATTGTGTAATCAGCGCATAAGAATTTGATTCGGCGCATTGTTTCATATGAACATGATATATTTTTGTTGAGACTCAGAGAATTATAATCGTAAGTTTATTGGGACCGCATGCTGAGATCGCTTGCTAGTATCTCAGATATCGCCGACCGCGTATTTGTAAGTGTACTCTTTTGGTTATTCGCAATGATAATGATTGATCGTTGTCGTGATGGTTTTGGGACATTTTGGTTGAAACTTATGGTTGTTTATTTTTATGACGGATTGCAAGTTTTGAGGCCGAAACTTATTTTAAGTGGTGTAGAATGTAATATCCGAATTTCTACTATCAAGTTGTTTGAGATTATTTTATCCGAGTTATATTGTACAAAGGTGTAATCTGCATAAGATGGATAAAATAAATAAAGGACCGAGATGTCAAGATTGGTACAATTGTCGATTCCGGTCGATAATCGCATTTGAGAATATCGTATCGTAATCGATTTCATATGAGGTATATCGTATGAGAATATTATCGATTCAAAGATACGATTCAAGATGCCGCATGTTCGTATTCCGTATGTCGAGACAGTGATAACAGCTTAAAATTGGCTAAGTATAGAATACTTGGCGACGCTAATGTTTAAGACTTACGACGCTAAATCACAAGAGTTACGACGTTATGGCTTAGACATTACGACGTAACATGGGAATCGACGATCGAGTCATGGTCGGCAGTGGGACCCCGTGGTCGGCAACTTTCGTGGAAGGATGTTGACAAAGTAGTCAACTACGACACGATGTTATACAGATGTATTACGACGTAATGTAAGCTTTTACCGTAGCAAGTCAACGCGGCGACATTACGCATTTAATGAAGGAAATGTTACGTACGTAATCAAGTGGATGAAACAGGACAGTTAGTTCTGGGATTAGCATTACGTACGCTATCAAGAATGGCTAACGTACGAAATGCGTTTTACGCACGTTAACCTTGGTGTGTTACATACGTAACGAACAGAAATTTTTATAACTAGATGCCCGTCTTTCATTTCCTTCGACGTTTCTTTTCGTTTATTGTCTTCAAACTTTGAGAGAGAGAGATGTTGGCCTTCCTAAGTCGATTTTGAGCTTGAGGACTTGGATTTGAGACTGGGATATGGAATTATGGATGATTCTTGAAGGGTTTGATTGGGTTATTCATGTTCTTGAGGTATGTTGTTGAATTCTTCACTTTGATTTCGGATTTTGGTATTGTTATCAGTATATGATTCGTATGAAGTTGATTGTGATGTTGTTGTTACGATTATTGAGGCTACATGAACTATATGTTGAAGGAAGATGGTGTTATGATGGTTTATACCTTGAATATGTTGATTATGATTATGAAATCATAGAGTTCTTGATGTTCTTGGTATTGTTACTTCGATTCTTGATGTTGTGAGATCATACGCTCAAGAACATGTTGATATACACATCAATTGTGATTAGGATTGTTTAGATGTTAGAAATCATCTGATTACATTGTTTTAATGGCTATGAACAAGGTTTTGAATCCATTAGTATTCTTGAGGAACTTCTTGATGAATTTAACATAGCAAGACGATCGTAGGTTGAATTATCGGTACCTTTCGATATGAAAATCGAATGTTCATTGATTGTAGTGATAGAATTCGTGATGTTCTTGATGAAATACGAATCATGATATCAATTTGGAATCCAAAAGATTGTGATTGATCGTCGAATATGATTTCCTTTACGTCCGCATCTATAATCGTATTGTAGTTGTGAATTCGTAATTGTTTGAATCGATTATTCAAATTGTGTTAATCGATAATTGTGAAATCGTTGAGTTTATCGATCGATGATATTGATTAGTAATTATCGGATTTCGGTTCATATGATGGATATGAATTCGTGAAATAGTTTGATTTATACTATTTGGTTTTGTATATGATTGAGGTATCGTTGAATCTTGAGATGATTTGGTTGGTCGTGTTGGTTGTTAATAGTTATCTGATATATGTTATTTGATTACCTCGATAGGTTGAGATTATTGATCGGTGATTATAACCGGATGTTGCGGCCGTGGTTCGAGTATGTCCGCTGTGTTGCTTTTGATCGGGCCGAGGAGCTCGAGACAAAGGCAATGTGTTCCTGAGCGCCTTCGTGGTATCGGTATTGAGGCAAGTTATTACTTGCTCGCTTATAATGTTTAATGAATGGTTTCGCCATTTCGCTTATAATGCATATAGCAATGATTATATGTTGTCATTCCGATTCGGGAGTTAAATCATAATGTATATGATTTACTTTGGTTATCGCACAATCGGGTATCGAGAATACGTTGTGATAAATACAAGGATATGAGTATCCGTAGTCCATGGTACGCTTGGATCGCCGAGCATTGCGGATAATCGTCGGTGATGGTTTGATATCGAGATTGCTTCAAGTACTCGGCAAGTATCTTATATCGATTCGCTTAGTGTTAGTGATTTGATCATGCATATTGTCATTCATGTTGTCGAACATGAGGTCGTCTTAGTTGATTTGTCATATTGTCGTTCATGTTGCGTTGTTCATGTTGATGAGCATTTTGATATGCATATGTGTATGCATGATTGTGTTGTTATGTTGTCTTGATCCGATGGGATTGTGTGATCTATGCTGAGGGCGCTGGATCAGATGTCCACCTCGTGTTGGTCCGACGGGATCATATTGAGATCTATGCTGAGGGCGCTGGATCATTGGATGGGTTCTTCCACCTCGTGTTGGTCCGACGGGATCATGTTGGGATCTATGCTGAGGGTGCTGGATCGTTGGATTACCCAGTGTTGTGTTGTTTTGCATATGTATATTGTTGGTTATCCACCTCGTGTTGATCTTGTAGGATCATCTTGGGACCTATGCTGAGGGAGCTGGGTCATGGGATTTCCATTGAGTATACATTGTTGATATTGTTTTGAGCATATTGACGTGGTCATATGAGTATGCATTTGTAGGTCTTGTGTTAGGACATTGTCCGTATTGCATTGATCTGATCTTGGATTAGACTGATATGATTGTCGTGGCACTTCATATCTCGAGGTATATTCCATATTTCCTTTGGTATTTGTCTTTGATGGACAATCGGTTATCGTCTTGGGATTTGATGATGTTATTCGATAGATCGTATTGGTCAGAACTGGTTTATTTCCGTATCGTGAGTTGGTGATGATAGTTTGAGAATATTGAATATTGTTTGAGGTACAATACAGATATTAGGTTCGAGTTTATTGGTTAATCGAGTACGAGACGTGAAATGTGATAATGGTTATTCTGATGAGAATTACTTGAGTAAGTAAAGTTATGGCGGTAAGATTACGTTGGTCGTATTCTTATGTTGTATTCTCATTTATATGTAATTATTAATGTGATGTGACGGATATCATTGTTGGATATTATGGCTGACCCCGTCGTGGGATTTCTTTTTAGGTTCTCGAGTATCGAGTTTGTAGCGGCCGTGAAGAGATGAGCTTCCTGAGGATACCGCTAGACATGTTTTGTGTATTGAGTTTCTTGATCGGGTTCTTGTGTTCACCGCTAGAGTATATTTATGGTTGGTCTTTTTCCTACGTGTGAGTATTTTGAAACACTCTTTTGGTATCCGTAACCGAGGTTACTTTGGAAATCGCTTTCTAAACTTTTGAGTGTCGGCCGCTTGGCATTGCGATTTCAAATGAGTTTTTACGACGGTTTTTGATAAATGGATTTTATAAGTCTTTGTGAATTTTTAAAGATAGTACCATCGTTGGCCTCGACATTTGTAAATGTTTGTGAAAATTTCCTTCACCTTGTGGGTTCCATCTCTGGTCCACAATACTGTAACATTTCCTAAAACTGGGTGTTACAGAATTTGGTATCGTAGAGCTTAGGTTGAGAAAACCTAGGCATTTGGGTCGAGTTAGGTCATGTTTTTGTTGGCCATTCGAGTTGCTCGGTTGACAAATATTAGAGCCGTGAGTCTTTGTTGTTCACTCAAGCTTGTGCGTTATCGGATATGCCAAGATCGCATCGGGCTTGTTATAACTTTTCCAAATGGTGTTAACAAGATTCTCGAATGAGATGTATTGTGTTCTTGAGTCGAACCGATTTGGAAAAACGTGTGTTTTGAAAATATCCGTGTCGTATTTTCTAGAGTCGAGACATATGCCAAGATCATGGGGAATCGTCGGCTTCACGATCCGTAAGTAATCGATTCTTAAATCGCACCAAATTTATTGCCGCTCGAGTTGATATGCTATGAGATTCAAAGAATATTATGCTACATTATAAGGTGACAGAGTGGGACAGATTGATGATCTTGAGAAATTATAATTTTAGAAATCAAGATGTTGGTTAGATTTTGGAATGGAATTGTGCATTTGGGAGAAATATAGTGCATGGTTGAGAAGAACATGTAGCATGTTAATTCATTTTGAGATATATGAATCGCTTTTGAGCATTTGAAAATAATACTTTTCAAAATGAATGTTTTACTGATGTTTTACGGAAAATGATTTTGGGCCGAGACCCAATCAATTTTGAAATAGTTTTGTAACTCAGACTTGGAGTCCGAAAAGAGTTTTCTACTTTTTAAACTTTTGTAATGCGGAACAAGATACGGGCCGAGACCCTAATGTTACAAAAGAAAGCTTTTCTGTTTTCTAAAACTCCCGAGAATTGTAAAACACTTTATCAATCTTTATCTATTTTGTTTCTGCCTTTCGGAGTTTTGGTTTACTTGTTCAAATGGAACCTCTCGGGAAGTCTTTCGCTGTGTTTGATTTGTTGATTTGTTTCAATGTTTTGTCATATCATATTTGAGGTGATCCAGGATGGATTAAGGATTGACGCTAAGTAGTAGTATGTGGAGGAGGAGTTTTTATCGAGTCTATATATTGATATTTTGGAATTTCATCGTATGGTTTTCGATGGAATATCTGAATTTGGTGACGAGTCAATTGGTATACAGGAATATGGATATGGTCAAGCATTTGCATAAATTCCATTTTATTTAATCGTGTGTATTCGAAAAGAATTTTTATCGAGAACTTGGCACCAGCGAGCCGATTTAATTATTAAAATTGATTTCGTGGTCCTACGAAAACTTATGTTTTGAGTTTTGAAATTTTTGAAAGAACTTTCGAAAATCGTCTTCGTAACAAGATTATATGAAGTCAAACTGGTTTTGAAAATGTGATTGATGTACATACGCATTTAGTGCATCGGGCATATCATATCGATGGTACAAGCAAAAGAGATTCGAAGTTTAGTATGGTAGATTGGCTATCCATGGGTGATCAATGGATTGATTAGGCAATAGAATTATACTGCGTTTTGTAGAATCGGCATGTATGTAATTTTTGGAATTTTGGATTTTGTGAAACTGGAGCATATGTGCTATGTGGCTTTATTGATGTGGTAGTAGCGTGACTTTACTACTTTTGAATTTTGAGCCATACCGATTGGTCATTCCCACTTCATGTATGATTTAGGATGTTCGACGATTTGTGATGGATTGTTCGTACGCCGAGGGGTATGTTCACCAGTCGGATATGTTTATTGAGATCCACTATATGTGATCGGTGTGTCGTTTTGAGAATTTTGCTTTTTCGTATATCTGTCTCTGTGGTTCGGTGTTCATCGTGTTGGAGCTTACCGTTTAAATGTATTCTCGATTATCGTTGACCGTTTGTTGGTCGTATTGGAGTTTATCATGTTGATGATATTCTCGATTGTGTTTTGACCTCTGGTTGGTCATATGGGAATTTATCATGTTGATGATAAATTCGGTTGATTTATTAGTTGATCATTTTTGGTGATCATCTGAGCGTTCAAATTTTGTGTCGATGTTCCGGGATTGATTGACATTGTTTTGGACAGTTGTTTCACAGATATATCGGATATTATTCGTCTTATCTAATCGGGACCGATTGTGTAATCAAAGGCATAAGATTTTGATTCGGCAGATTGTTTCATCCGAAGATGATATATTTTTGTTGAGACTCGTAGAATTATAATCGTAAGCGTATTGGGACCGCATAAAGGAGATCGCTTGCAGTATCTCAGATATCGTCGACCGCGTATTTGTAAGTGTACTCTTTTGGTTATTCGTAATGATAATGATTGATCGTTGTCGTGATGGTTTTGGGACATTTTGGTTGAAACTTATGGTTGTTTATTTTATGACGGATTGCAAGTTTTGAGGCCGAAACTTATTTTAAGTGGTGTAGAATGTAATATCCTAATTTCTACTATCAAGAGTTTGAGATTATTTTATCCGAGTTATATTGTACAAAGGTGGAATCATGCAAAGATGGATAAAATAAATAAAGGACCGAGATGTCAAGATTGGTACAATTGTCGATTCGGTCGACAATCGCATTTGAGAATATCGTATCGTAATCGATTTCGATATGAGGTATATCGTATGAGAATATTATCGATTCAAATACGTATTCAAGATGCCGCATGTTCGTATTCCGTATGTCGAGACAGTGATAACAGCTAAAATTGGCTAAGATAGAATTTTAGCGTACGCTAATGTTTAAGACTTACGTACACTAAATCACAAGAGTTACGACGTTATGGCCGAGACATTACGTACGTAATATGGGAATCGACGATCGAGTCATGGTCGGCAGTGGGACCCTATGTCGGCAACTTTCGTGGAAGGATGTTGACAAAGTAGTCAACTACGACACGATGTTATACAGATGTATTACGACGTAATGTAAGGTTTTATCAGAGCAAGTCAACGTATGACATGACGTAATGAAGGAAATGTTACGACGTAATCAAGTTGATGAAACAGATGCTTAGTTCGGGGATTAGCATTACGACGCTTATCAAGGATGGCTAACGCACGTAATGCGTGTTACGACGTTATCCTTGGTGTGTTACATACGTAACGCAATGTAAATGTTTTATAACTAGATGCCCGCCTTTCATTTCCTTCGACGCTTTTTTCGCTTATTGTCTTCAAACTTTGAGAGAGAGAGATGTTGGCCTTCGTAAGTCGATTTTGAGCTTGAGGACTTGGATTTGAAATCGGGATATGGAATTATGGATGATTCTTGAAGGGTTTGATCGGGTTATTCATGTTCTTGAGGTATGTTGTTGAATTCTTCACTTTGATTTCGGATTTTGCATTGTTATCGTGATGTGATTCGTATGAAGTTGATCGTGATGTTGTTGTTACGATTATTGAGGCTACATGAACTATATGTTGAAGGAAGATGGTGCTATGATAGTTTATACCTTGAATATGTTGATTATGATTATGAAATCATAGAGTTCTTGATGTTCTTGGTATTGTTACTTCGATTCTTGATGTTGTGAGATCAGACGCTCAAGAACATGTTGATATACACATCAATTGTGATTAGGATTGTTTAGATGTTAGAAAACATCGGATTACATTGTTTTAATGGCTATGAACAAGGTTTTGAATCCATTAGTATTCTTGAGGAACTTCTTGATGAATTTAACATAGCAAGACGATCGTAGGTTGAATTATCGGTACCTTTCGATATGAAAATCGAATGTTCATTGATTGTAGTGATAAAATTCGTATGTTCTTGATGAAATACTTAATCATGATATCAATTTGGAATCCAAAAGATTGTGATTGATCGTCAATATGATTTCCTTTACGTGCACTCGTAATCGCATTGTAGTTGTGAATTCGTAATTGTTTGAATCGATTATTCAAATTGTGTTAATCGATAATTGTGAAATCGCTGAGTTTATCGATCGATGATATTGATTAGTAATTATCGATTTCGGTTCATATGATGGATATGAATTCGTAAAATAGTTTGATTTATACTATTTGGTTTTGTATATGATCGAGGTATCGCTGAATCTTGAGATGATTTGGTTGGTCGTGGTTGGTTGTTAATAGTTATCGGATATATGTTATTTGATTACCTCGATAAGTTGAGATTATTGATCGGTGATTATAACCGGATGTTGCGGCCGTGTTCGTGTATGTCCGCTGTGTTGCTTTTGATCTGGCCGAGGAGCTCGTAGACAAAGGCAATGTGTTCGGTAGTAGATTCATGGTATCGTATTGAGGCAAGTTATTACTTGCTCGCTATAATGTTTAATGAATGGTTTCAGTTTCATTTCGCTTATAATGCATATAGCAATGATTATATGTTGTCATTCCGATTCTGGGAGTTAAATCATAATGAATATGATTTACTTTGGTTATCGGGTACAATCGGGTATCGAGAATACGTTGTGATAAATACGAGGATATGAGTATCCGTAGTCCATGGTACGCTTGGATCGCCGAGCATTGCGGATAATCGCTGGTGATGGTTTGATATCGAGATTGTTTCCAAGTACTCGGGCAAGTATCTTATATCGATTCGGCTTAGTGTTAGTGATTTGATCATGCATATTGTCATTCATGTTGTCGAACATGAGGTCGTCTTAGTTGATTTGTCATATTGTCGTTCATGTTGTTCATGTTGATGAACATTTTGATACGCATATGTGTATGCATGATTTTGTTGTTATGTTGTGTTGATCCAATGGGATCGTGTGATCTATGCTGAGGGCGCTGGATCAGATGTCCACCTCGTGTTGGTCCGACGGGATCATCTTGAGATCTATGCTGAGGGCGGTGGATCATTGGATGGGTTTTTCCACCTCGTGTTGGTCCGACGGGATCATCTTGGGATCTATGCTGAGGGTGCTGGATCGTTGGATTACCCAGGGTTGTGTTGTTTTGCATATGTATATTGTTGGTTATCCACCTCGTGTTGATCTTGTAGGATCATCTTGGGACCTATGCTGAGGGTGCTGGGTCATGGGATTTCCATTGAGTATACATTGTTGATATTGTTTTGAGCATATTGACGTGGTCATATGAGTATGCATTTGTAGGTCTTCTGTTAGGACCTTGTCCGTATTGCATTGATCTGATCTTGGATTAGACTGATATGATTGTCATGGCACTTCATATCTCGAGGTATATTCCATATTTCCTTTGGTATTTGTCTTTGATGGACAATCGGTTATCATCTTGGGATTTGATGATGTTATTCGATGGATCGTATTGGTCAGAACTGGTATATTTCCGTATCGTGAGTTGGTGATGATAGTTTGAGAATCTTGAATATTGTTTGAGGTACAATACAGATATTAGGTTCGAGTTTATTGGTTAATCGAGTACGAGACGGAAATGTGATAATGGTTATTCGATGAGAATTACTTGAGTAAGTAGTTATGGCGGTAAGATTACGCTGGTCGTATTCTTATGTTGTATTCTCATTGATATGTAATTATTAATGTGATGTGACGGTTATCATTGTCGATATTATGGTCGACCGCCGTGGGATTTCTTTTAGGTTCTCGAGTATCGAGTTTGTAGCGGTCGTGAAGAGATGAGCTTCCTGAGGATACCGGCTAGACATGTTTTGTGTATTGAGTTTCTTGATTGGTTCCCGTGTTCACGCTAGAGTATATTTATGGTTGGTCTTTTTCCTATGTGTGAGTTTTTTGAAACACTCTTTTGGTATCTTGTAATCGAGGTTACTTTGGAAATCGCTTTCTAAACTTTTGAGTGTCGGCCGCTTCGCCTTGCGATTTCAAATGAGTTTTTACGACGGTTTTTGATAAATGGATTTTATAAGTCTTTGTGAATTTTTAAAGATAGTACCATTGTTGGCCTCTTGGGCATTTGTAAATGTTTGCGAAAATTTCCTTCAAATTGTGGGTTCCATCTCTGGGCCCACAAATACCGTAACATTTCTGCTAAACTGGGGTGTTACAGAATTGAATCGAGAGCTTAGGTTGAGAAAACCTAGGCATTTGGGTCGAGTTAGGTCGTGTTTTTGTTGGCTGCTCGAGTTGTCGATTGACAAATATTAGAGCCGTGAGTCTTTGTTGTTCACTCAGCTTGTGCGTTATCGGATTTGCCAAGATCGCATCGGGCTTGTTATAACTTTTCCAAATGGTGTTAACAAGATTCTCTCGAATGAGATGTATTGTGTTCTTGAGTCGAATCGATTTGGAAAAACGTGTGTTTTGAAAAAATATCCGTGTCGAGTATTTTCTAGAGTCGAGACATGTGCCAAGATTACGGGGAATCGTCGGCTTCACGATCCGTAAGTAATCGATTCTTAAATTGCCGAAATTTATTGCCATTCTAAGTTGATATGCTTTGAGATTCAGCAGTAATATTATGCGTTATATTATAAGGTGACAGAGTGGGACAGATTGATGATCTTGAGAAATTATAATTTTAGAAATCAAGATGTTGGTTAGATTTTGGAATGGAATTGTGCATTTGGGAGAAATATAGTGCATGGTTAAGAAGAACATGTAGCATGTTAATTCATTTTGAGATATATGAATCGCTTTTGAGCATTTGAAAATGATACTTTTCAAAATGAATGTTTTACTGATGTTTTACGGAAAATGATTTTTGGGCCGAGACCCAATCGATTTTGAAATAGTTTTGTAACTCAGACTTGGAGTCCGAAAAGAGTTTTCTACTTTTAAAAAATTTGTAATGCGGAACAAGATAATGGCCGAGACCTTAATGTTACAAAAGAAAGCTTTTTGTTTTCTAAAACTCCCGAGAATTGTAAAACACTTTATCAATCTTTATCTATTTCGCTTCGCCTTTCGGAGTTTTGGTTTACTTGTTCAAATGGAACCTCTCGAGAAGTCTTTCTGTGTTTGATTTGTTGATTTGTTTCAATGTTTTGTCATATCATATTTGAGGTGATCCAGATGGATTAAGGATTGACGCTATAGTAGTATGTGGAGGAGGAGTTTTTATCGTAGTCTATATATTGATATTTTGGAATTTCATCGTGTGGTTTTCATGGAATATCAAGAATTTGGTGACGAGCCAATTGGTATACAGAATACGGATATGGTCAAGCATTTGCATAAATTCCATTTTATTTAATCGTGTGTATTCGAAAAGAATTTTTATCGACAACTTGGCACCAAATGAGCCGATTTAATTATTAAAATTGATTTCGTGGTCCTACGAAAACTTATGTTTTGAGTTTTGAAATTTTTGAAAGAACTTTCAAAATCGTCTTCGTAATAAGATTATATGAAGTCAAACCGGTTTTGAAAATGTGATTGATGTACATACGCATTTAGTGCATCGGGCATATCATATCGATGGTACAAGCAAAAGAGATTCGAAGTTTAGTATGGTAGATTGGCTATCCATGGGTGATCAATGGATTGATTAGGCAATAGAATTATATTGCATTTTGTAGAATCGGTACAGATGTAATTTTTGGAATTTTGGATTTTGTGAAACTGGAGCATATGTGCTATGTGGCTTTATTGATGTGGTAATAGCGTGACTTTACTACTTTTGAATTTTGAGCCGTACCGATTGGTCATTCCCACTTCATGTATGATTTAGGATGTTCGACGATTTGTGATGGATTGTTCGTACGCCGAGGGGTATGTTCACCAGTCGGATATGTTTATTGAGATCCACTGTATGTGATCGGTGTGTCGTTTTGAGAATTTTGCTTTTTCGTATATCCGTCTCTCGTGGTTCGGTGTTCATCGTGTTAGAGCTTACCGCTTAAAGGTATTCTCGATTATCGCTGACCGCTTGTTGGTCGATCGAGTTTATCATGTTGATGATATTCTCGATTGTGTTTTGACCTCTCGGTTGGTCATATGGGAATTTATCATGTTGATGATAAATTCGTTGATTTATTATTTGATCATTTTTGGTGATCATCCGAGCTCAATTCGTGATCGATGTTGCGGGATTGATTGACATTGTTTCGGATAGTTGTTTCACGTATATATCGATATTATTCGCCTTATCTAATTGGGACCGATTGTGTAATCAAAGCATGTGATTTTGATTCGGGCATTGTTTCATCCAAGATGATATATTTTTGTTGAGACTCGAGAATTGTAATCGTAACCGTATTGGGACCGCATGTGAGATCGCCACAGTATCTCGTGATATCGCCGACCGCGATTTGTAAGTGTACTCTTTGGTTATTCAAGAATGATAATGATTGATCGTTGTCGGATGGTTTTGGGACATTTTGGTTGAAACTTATGGTTGTTTATTTTATGACGGATTGCAAGTTTTGAGGCCGAAACTTATTTTAAGTGGTGTAGAATGTAATATCCGGAATTTCTACTATCGTTGTTTGAGATTATTTTATCCGAGTTATATTGTACAAAGGTGGAATCAGACAAGATGGATAAAATAAATAAAGGATCGAGATGTCAAGATTGGTACAATTGTCGATCCGGTCGATAATCGCATTTGAGAATATCGTATCGTAATCGATTTCGATATGAGGTATATCGATGTGAATATTATCGATTCAAGATACGATTCAAGATGCCGCATGTTCGTATTCGTATGTCGAGACAGTGATAAGCTTAAAATTGGCTAAGTATAGAATACTTAGCGACGCTAATGTTTAAGACTTACGACACTAAATCACAAGAGTTACGACGTTATGGCCGAGACATTATGTACGTAATATGGGAATCGACGATCGAGTCATGGTCGGCGTGTGGGACCCCGTGGTCGCAACTTTCGTGGAAGGATGTTGACAAAGTAGTCAACTACGACACGATGTTATACAGATGTATTACGACGTAATGTAAGGTTTTATCAGAAAGTCAACGCAAGCGACACTTAACGTAATGAAGGAAATGTTACGACGTAATCAAGTGGATGAAACAGATGCTTAGTTCGGGATTAGCATTACGACGCTTATCAAGGATGGCTAACGACGTAATGCGTGTTACGACGTTAACCTTGGTGTGTTACATACGTAACGCAATGTAAATGTTTTATAACTAGATGCCCGCCTTTCATTTCCTTCGACGTTTCTTTACGCGTCTTGTCTTCAAACTTTGAGAGAGAGAGAACTTGGCCGTCGTAAGTCGATTTTGAATTTGAGGACTTGGATTTGAGACTGGGATATGGAATTATGGATGATTCTTGAAGGGTTTGATCGGGTTATTCATGGTCTTGAGGTATGTTGTTGAATTCTTCACTTTGATTTCGGATTTTGGTATTGTTATCGATATGATTCGTATGAAGTTGATTGTGATGTTGTTGTTACGATTATTGAGGCTACATGAACTATATGTTGAAGGAAGATGGTGTTATGATGGTTTATACCTTCAATATGTTGATTATGATTATGAAATCATAGAGTTCTTGATGTTCTTGGTATTGTTACTTCGATTCTTGATGTTGTGAGATCGTGACGCTCAAGAACATGTTGATATACACATCAATTGTGATTAGGGATTGTTTAGATGTTAGAAAACATCGGATTACATTGTTTTAATGGCTATGAACAAGGTTTTGAATCCATTAGTATTCTTGAGGAACTTCTTGATGAATTTAACATAGCAAGACGATCGTAGGTTGAATTATCGGTACCTTCGATATGAAAATCGAATGTTCATTGATTATAGTTATAGAATTCGTGATGTTCTTGATGAAATACTTAATCATGATATCAATTTGGAATCCAAAAGATTGTAATTGATCGTCAATATGATTTCCTTTACGTCCGCACTCGTAATCGCATTGTAGTTGTGAATTCGTAATTGTTTGAATCGATTATTCAAATTGTGTTAATCGATAATTGTGAAATCGCTGAGTTTATCGATTGATGATATTGATTAGTAATTATCGGATTTCGGTTCATATGATGGGTATGAATTCGTGAAAATAGTTTGATTTATACTATTTGGTTTTGTATATGATCGAGGTATCGTTGAATCTTGAGATGATTTGGTTGGTCGTGTTGGTTGTTAATAGTTATCGGATATATGTTATTTGATTACTTCGATACGCTGAGATTATTGATCGCGATTATAACCGGATGTTGCGGCCGTGTTCGAGTATGTCCGCTGTGTTGCTTTTGATCGGGCCGAGGAGCCTGAGACAAAGGCAATGTGTTCGTAGTGCCTTCATGGTATCGTATTGAGGCAAGTTATTACTTGCTCACTTATAATGTTTAATGAATGGTTTCAGCCATTTCGCTTATAATGCATATAGCAATGATTATATGTTGTCATTCCGATTCGGGAGTTAAGTCGTAATGTATATGATTTACTTTGGTTATTGGCACAATCGGGTATCTAGAATACGTTGTGATAAATACAAGGATATGAGTATCCGTAGTCCATGGTACGCTGATCGCCGAGCATTGCGGATAATCGTTTATGATGGTTTGATATCGAGATTGCTTCCAAGTACTCGGGCAAGTATCTTATATCGATTCGCTTAGTGTTAGTGATTTGATCATGCATATTGTCATTCATGTTGTCGAACATGAGGTCGTATTAGTTGATTTGTCATATTGTCGCTCATGGCGTTGTTCATGTTGATGAACATTTTGATATGCATATGTATGCATAATCGTGTGTGTTGTGTTGATCCGATGGGATCGTGTGATCTATGCCGAGGGCGCCGAATCGATGTCCACCTCGTGTTGGTCCGACGGATCATCTTGAGATCTATGCCGAGGGCGCCGGATCATCGGACGGGTTTTTCCACCTCGTGTTGGTCCGACGATCATCTTGGGATCTATGCCGAGGGTGCCGGATCGCTGATTACCCAAAGGTTGTGTTGTTTCGCATATGTATATTGTTGGTTATCCACCTCATGTTGATCTTGTAGATCATCTTGGGACCTATGCTCGTGGCGCTGGGTCATGGGATTTCCATTGAGTATACATTGTTGATATTGTTTTGAGCATATTGACGTGGTCATATGAGTATGCATTTGTAGGTCTTGTGTTAGACCTTGTCCGTATTGCATTGATCTGATCTTGGATTAGACTCGATATGATTGTCGTGGCACTTCATATCTCGAGGTATATTCCATATTTCCTTTGGTATTTGTCTTTGATGGACAATCGTTATCGCCTCGGGATTTGATGATGTTATTCGATGGATCGTATTGGTCGTAACTTGTATATTTCCGTATCATGAGTTGGTGATGATAGTTTGAGAATCTTGAATATTGTTTGAGGTACAATACAGATATTAGGTTCGAGATTATTGGTTAATCGAGTACGAGACATGAAATGTGATAATGGTTATTCTGATGAGAATTACTTGAGTAAGTAAAGTTATGGCGGTAAGATTATGTTGGTCGATTCTTATATCAGATTCTCATCGATATGTAATTATTAATGTGATGTGACGGTTATCATTGTCGATATTATGGTTGACCCCGTCAGGATTTCTTTTAGGTTCTCGAGTATCGAGCTTGTAGCGGCCGTGAAGAGATGAGCTTCCTGAGGATACCGCTGTGACATGTTTTGTGTATTGAGTTTTGATCGGTTCTTGTGTTCCTGCTAGAGTATATTTATGGTTGGTCTTTTTCCGCCGTGTGAGTATTTTGAAACACTCTTTGGTATCCGTAATCGAGGTTACTTTGGAAATCGCTTTCTAAACTTTCGGGTGCCTGACGTCGTCCTTGCGATTTCATATGAGTTTTTACGTCGGTTTTTGTTAAAATGATTTTGTAAGTCTTTGTGAATTTTTAAAGATAGTACCGTCATGGCCTCTTGGGCATTTGTAAATGTTTGCGAAAATTTCCTTCAAATTGTGGGTTCCATCCTAGCCCACGGCACTGCACTACTTCCTGCTAAATCTGGGGTGTTACAGAATTTGGTATCGTAGAGCTTAGGTTGAGAAAACCTAGGCATTTGGGTCGAGTCGTGTTTTTGTTGCGTCATTCGAGTTGTCGATTGACAAATATTAGAGCCGTGAGTCTTTGCTGTTCACGCTTGTGCGTTATCGGATTTGCCAAGATCGCATCGGGTTTGTTATAACTTTTCCAAATGGTGTTAACAATATTCTCGGAATGAGATGTATTGTGTTCTTGAGTCGAACCGATTTGGAAAAACGTGTTTTGAAAATATCCGTGTCGAGTATTTTCTAGAGTCGAGACATATGCCAAGATCACGGGAATCGCTTCACGATCCGTAAGTAATCGATTCTTAAATCGCATTGAAATTTATTGCCGCTCTAAGTTGATATGCTTTGAGATTCAAAGTAATATTATGCTACATTATAAGGTGACAGAGTGGGACAGATTGATGATCTTGAGAAATTATAATTTTAGAAATCAAGATGTTGGTTAGATTTTGGAATGGAATTGTGCATTTGGGAGAAATATTGTGCATGGTTGAGAAGAACATGTAGCATGTTAATTCATTTTGAGATATATGAATCGCTTTTGAGCATTTGAAAATGATACTTTTCAAAATGAATGTTTTACTGATGTTTTACTGAAAATGATTTTGGGCCGAGACCCAATCGATATTGAAATAGTTTTGTAACTCAGACTTGGAGTCCGAAAAGAGTTTTCTACTTTTAAACTTTTGAAATGCGGAACAAGATACGGGCCGAGACCCTAATGTTACAAAAGAAAGCTTTTCTGCTTTCTAAAACTCTCGAGAATTGTAAAACACTTTATCAATCTTTATCTATTTCGCTTTCGCCTTTCGGAGTTTTGGTTTACTTGTTCAAATGGAACCTTTGGGAAGTCTTTCACCGTGGTTTGATTTGTTGATTTGTTTCAATGTTTTGTCATATCATATTTGAGGTGATCCAGATGGATTAAGGATTGACGCTACAGTAGTATGTGGAGGAGGAGTTTTTATCGTAGTCTATATATTGATATTTTGGAATTTCATCGTGTGGTTTTTCATGGAATATCAGTGAATTTGGTGACGAACCGAGTTGGTATACAGGAATATGGATATGGTCAAGCATTTGCATAAATTCCATTTTATTTAATCGTGTGTATTCGAAAAGAATTTTTATCGAGAACTTGGCACTAGCGAGCCGATTTAATTTTTAAAATTGATTTCATGGTCCTACGAAAACTTATGTTTTGAGTTTTGAAATTTTTGAAAGAACTTTCGAAAATCGCCTTCGTGAATAAGATTATATGAAGTCAAACCGGTTTTGAAAATGTGATTGATGTACATACGCATTTAGTGCATCGGCATATCATATCGATGGTACGAGCAAAAGAGATTCAAGTTTAGTATGGTAGATCGCTATCCATGGGTGATCAATGGATTGATTAGGCAATAGAATTATAACGCTTTGTAGAATCCGTAGATATGTAATTTTTGAATTTTGGATTTTGTAAAATCGGAGCATATGTGCTATGTGGCTTTATTGATGTGGTAGTAGCGTGACTTTACTACTTTTGAATTTTGAGCCGCACTGATTGATCATTCCCACTTCATGTATGATTTAGGATGTTCGACGATTTGTGATGGATTGTTCGTATGCCGAGGGGTATGTTCACCAATGGATATGTTTATTGAGATCCACCGTATGTGATCGGTGTGTCGCTTTGAGAATTTTGCTTTTCGTATATCCGTCTCTCTATGGTTCGGTGTTCATCGTGTTAGAGCTACCGCTTAAAGGTATTCTCGATTATCGCTGACCGCTTGTTGGTCGATTGAGTTTATCATGTTGATGATATTCTCGATCGTGTTTTGACCTCTCGTTGGTCATATGGGAATTTATCATGTTGATTGTAAATTCGGCTGATTTATTAGTTGATCGCGTTTGGTGATCATCCGAGCGCTCAATTCTCGTGGTCGATGTTGCGATTGATTGACATTGTTTCGGATAGTTGTTTCGCGTATATATCGGATATTATTCGCCTTATCTAATTGGGACCGATTGTAATCAAAGTACATGATTTTGATTCGGGTATTGTTTCATCCAAGATGATATATTTTGTTGAGACTCTGAGAATTATAATCGTAGTTTATCGGGACCGCATAAAGGGGATCGCCACAGTATCTCAGATATCGCGACCGCGATTTGTAAGTGTACTCTTTTGGTTATTCAAGAATGATAATGATTGATCGCTGTCGTGATGGGTTTGTTACATTTTGGTTGAAACTTATGGTTGTTTATTTTATGACGGATTGCAAGTTTTGAGGCCGAAACTTATTTTAAGTGGTGTAGAATGTAATATCCGGAATTTCTACTATCAAGTTTGAGATTATTTTATCCGAGTTATATTGTACAAAGGTGTAATCAGACAAAGATGGATAAAATAAATAAAGGACCGAGATGTCAAGATTGGTACAATTGTCGATCCGGTCGATAATCGCATTTGAGAATATCGTATCGTAATCGCATTTCATATGAGGTATATCGTATGAGAATATTATCGATTCAGCATACGATTCCGTATGCCGCATGTTCGTATTCGTATGTCGAGACAGTGATAACAGCTAAAATCGCTAAGATAGAATACTTAGCGACGCTAATGTTTAAGACTTACGACGCTAAATCACAAGAGTTACGACGTTATGGCCGAGACATTACGTACGTAACATGGGAATCGACGATCGAGTCATGGTCGGCAGTGGGACCCCGTGTCGCAACTTTCGTGGAAGGATATTGATAAAGTAGTCAACTACGACACGATGTTATACGTGATGTATTACGATGTAATGTAAGGTTTTATCAGAGCAAGTCAACGCGCGACATGCATTTAATGAAGGAAATGTTACGACGTAATCAAGTGGATGAAACAGATGCTTAGTTCGGGATTAGCATTACGACGCTTATCAAGGATGGCTAACGACGACGCGTGTTACGCACGTTAACCTTGGTGTGTTACATACGAATTGATGTAAATGTTTTATAATCGATGCCCGCCTTTCATTTCCTTCGACGCTTCTTTTCGATTATTGTCTTCAAACTTTGAGAGAGAGAGATGTTGGCCTTCCTAAGTCGATTTTGAGCTTGAGGACTTGGATTTGAGACTGGATATGGAATTATGGATGATTCTTGAAGGGTTTGATCGGGTTATTCATGTTCTTGAGGTATGTTGTTGAATTCTTCACTTTGATTTCGGATTTTGGCATTGTTATCGATATGATTCGTATGAGTTGATCGTGATGTTGTTGTTACGATTATTGAGGCTACATGAACTATATGTTGAAGGAAGATGGTGTTATGATGGTTTATACCTTGAATATGTTGATTATGATTATGAAATCATAGAGTTCTTGATGTTCTTGGTATTGTTACTTCGATTCTTGATGTTAGGAGATCGTACGCTCAAGAACATGTTGATATACACATCAATTGTGATTAGGGATTGTTTAGATGTTAGAAATCATCGGATTACATTGTTTTAATGGCTATGAACAAGGTTTTGAATCCATTAGTATTCTTGAGGAACTTCTTGATGAATTTAACATAGCAAGACGATCGTAGGTTGAATTATCGGTACCTTTCGATATGAAAATTGAATGTTCATTGATTGTAGTGATAGAATTCAGATGTTCTCGATGAAATACGAATCATGATATCGATTTGGTATCCGAAAAGATTGTGATTGATGGTCGAATATGATTTCCTTTACGTCCGCACTCGTAATCGCATTGTAGTTGTGAATTCGAATTGTTTGAATCGATTATTCAAATTGTGTTAATCGATAATTGTGAAATCGTTGAGTTTATCGATCGATGATATTGATTAGTAATTATCGGATTTCGGTTCATATGATGGATATGAATTCTTAAAATAGTTTGATTTATACTATTTGGTTTTGTATATGATCGAGGTATCGCTGAATCTTTGAGATGATTTGGTTGCTCGTGTTGGTTGTTAATAGTTATCGGATATATGTTATTTGATTACCTCGATAGGTTGAGATTATTGATCGGTGATTATAACCGGATGTTTTGGCCGTGTTCGAGTATGTCCGCTGTGTTGCTTTTGATCTAATGAGGAGCCTGAGACAAAGGCAATGTGTCTTGAGCGCACTTCGTGGTATCAGATTGAGGCGTTATTACTTGCTCAGCTTATAATGTTTAATGAATGGTTTCTTTCATTTCGTTAATAATGCATATAGCAATGATTATATGTTGTCATTCCGATTCTGGGGAGTTAAATCATAATGTATATGATTTACTTTGGTTATCGCACAATCGGGTATCGAGAATATGTTGTGATAAATACGAGGATATGAGTATCCGTAGTCCATGGTATGTTCGATCGCCGAGCATGGATAATCGCTTGGTGATGGTTTGATATCGAGATTGCTTTCAAGTACTCGGGCAAGTATCTTATATCGATTCGGCTTAGTGTTAGTGATTTGATCATGCATATTGTCATTCATGTTGTCGAACATGAGGTCGCCTTAGTTGATTTGTCATATTGTCGCTCATGTTGCGTTGTTCATGTTGATGAACATTTTGATATGCATATGTGTATGCATGATTGTGTTGTTATGTTGTCTTGATCCGATGGGATCGTGTGATCTATGCCGAGGGCGCCGGATCGATGTCCACCCCGTGTTGGTCCGACGGGATCATCTTGAGATCTATGCCGAGGGCGCTGGATCATCGGACGGGTTTTTCCACCTCGTGCTGGTCCGACGGGATCATCTTGGGATCTATGCCGGATTGTGGATTACCCAGTTGTCATGTTGTTTCGTATATGTATATTGTTGGTTATCCACCTCGTGTTGATCCGGTAGGATCATCTCGGGACCTATGCCGAGGCGCCGGGTCATGGGATTTCCATTGAGTATACATTGTTGATATTGTTTTGAGCATATTGACGTGGTCATATGAGTATGCATTTGTAGGTCTCTGTGTTAGACCTTGTCCGTATTGCATTGATCTCGATTCGATTAGACCGATATGATTGTCGTGGCACTTCATATCTCGAGGTATATTCCATATTTCCTTTGGTATTTGTCTTTGATGGACAATCTGTTATCGCCTCGGGATTTGATGATGTTATTCATGGATCGATTGGTCGAATCGTATATTTCCGTATAGTGAGTTGGTGATGATAGTTTGAGAATCTTGAATATTGTTTGAGGTACAACATGTATATTAGGTTCGAGTTTATTGGTTAATCGAGTACGAGACGTGAAATGTGATAATGGTTATTCTGATGAGAATTACTTGAGTAAGTATAGTTATGGCGGTAAGATTACCTTGGTCATATTCTTATGTTGTATTCTCATTGATATGTAATTATTAATGTGATGTGATGGTTATCATTGTCGATATTATGGTCGACTCTGGCCGTGGGATTTCTTTTTAGGTTCTCGAGTATCGAGCTTTGTAGCGGCCATGAAGAGATGAGCTTCCTGAGGATACCTGCTAGACATGTTTTGTGTATTGAGTTTCTTGATCGGTTCTTGTGTTCCGCCGCTAGAGTATATTTATGGTTGGTCTTTTCCATCGTGTGAGTATTTTGAAAAACTCTTTTGGTATCCGTAATCGAGGTTACTTTGGAAATCGCTTAAACTTTTGAGTGTCGGCTGCCTGCCTTGCGATTTCAAATGAGTTTTTACGACGGTTTTGATAAAATGGATTTTATAAGTCTTTGTGAATTTTTAAAGATAGTACCATCGTTGGCCTCTCGGGCATTTGTAAATGTTTGCGAAAATTTCCTTCAAATTGTGGGTTCCATCTCTGGGCCCATGTCACTGTAACATTTCCGGTTAAACTGGGGTGTTATAATTTGGTATCGTAGAGCTTAGGTTGAGAAAACCTAGGCATTTGGGTCGAGTTAGGTCGTGTTTTTGTTGTCATTCGAGTTGTCGATTGACAAATATTAGAGCCGTGAGTCTTTGTTGTTTACTCAAAGCTTGTGCGATCGGATTTGCCAAAGATCGCATCGGGCTTGTTATAACTTTTCCAAATGGTGTTAACAAGATTCTCTGGAATGAGATGTATTGTGTTCTTGAGTCGAACTAATTTGGAAAAACGTGTGTTTTGAAAATATCTGTGACGAGTAATTTCTAGATTCGAGACATGTGCCAAGATTAATGGGAATCGCTACTTCACGATCTGTAAGTAATCGATTCTTAAATTGCACGAAATTTATTGCCGCTCTAAGTTGATATGCTTTGAGGTTCAGCATAATATTATGCTACATTATAAGGTGACAGAGTGGGACAGATTGATGATCTTGAGAAATTATAATTTTAGAAATCAAGATGTTGGTTAGATTTTGGAATGGAATTTTGCATTTGGTTGAATTATAGGGCTTGGTTGAGTAGAACATGTAGAATGTTATTTCATTTTGAGATATATGAACTGCTTTTGAGAATTTTAAAATGATACTTTTCATAATGAATGTTTTACGGATGTTTTACGGAAAATGATTTTGGGCCGAGACCCAATCGATTTTGAAATAGTTTTGTAACTCAGACTTGGAGTCCAAAAGAGTTTTCTACTTTTAAACTTTTGTAATGCGGAACAAGATACAGCCGAGACCCTAATGTTACAAAAGAAAGCTTTTCTGCTTTTCTAAAACTCCCGAGAATTGTAAAACACTTTATCAATCTTTATCTATTTCGCTTTCGCTTTCGGAGTTTTGGTTTACTTGTTCAAATGGAACCTCTCGGGAAGTCTTTCACGTGTTTGATTTGTTGATTTGTTTCAATGTTTTGTCATATCATATTTGAGGTGATCCGTGATGGATTAAGGATTGACGCTACAGTAGTATGTGGAGGAGGAGTTTTTATCGAGTCTATATATTGATATTTTGGAATTTCATCGTGTGGTTTTCCCATGGAATATCGTTGAATTTGGTGACGAGCCAATTGGTATACAGGAATACGGATATGGTCAAGCATTTGCATAAATTCCATTTTATTTAATTGTGTATTCGAAAAGAATTTTTATCGAGAACTTAGCACCAATGAGCCGATTTAATTATTAAAATTGATTTCGTGGTCCTACGAAAACTTATGTTTTGAGTTTTGAAATTTTAAAAGAACTTTCAAAATCGTCTTCGTAATAAGATTATATGAAGTCAAACCGGTTTTGAAAATGTGATTGATGTACATACGCATTTAGTGCATCGGCATATCATAACGATGGTACAAGCAAAAGAGATTCAAGTTTAGTATGGTAGATTGGCTATCCATGGGTGATCAATGGATTGATTAGGCAATAGAATTATACCGCTTTGTAGAATCAAGATGTATGTAATTTTTGGAATTTCGATTTTGTGAAACTGGAGCATATGTGCTATGTGGCTTTATTGATGTGGTAGTAGCGTGACTTTACTACTTTTGAATTTTGAGCCGTACTGATTGGTCATTCCCACTTCATGTATGATTTAGGATGTTCTACGATTTGTGATGGATTGTTCGTACGCGAGGGGTATGTTCACCACTGGATATGTTTATTGAGATCCACCGTATGTGATCGGTGTGTCGCTTTGAGAATTTTGCTTTTCGTATATCCGTCTCGTGGTTCGGTGTTCATCGTGCTGAGCTTACCGCTTAAAGGTATTCTCGATTATCGCTGACCGCTTGTTGGTCATATCGAGTTTATCATGTTGATGATATTCTCGATTGTGTTTTGACCGTCAAGTCATATGGGAATTTATCATGTTGATGATAAATTCGCTGATTTATTAGTTGATCATTTTTGGTGATCATCCGAGCGCTCGACTCGTGTCGATGTTTCAGGATTGATTGACATTGTTTCGGATGCTTGTTTCACGTATATATCGGATATTATTCGCCTTATCTAATTGGGACCCATCAGGTAATCAAAGGCATGTGATTTTGATTCTGGGCATTGTTCTACTCAAGATGATATATTTTTGTTGAGACTCGTAGAATTGTAATCGTAGTTTATCGGGACAAAGATGCTGAGATCGCCATAGTATCTCGTGATATCGTCGACTGCGTATTTGTAAGTGTACTCTTTTGGTTATTCTGCAATGATAATGATTGATCGTTGTCGTGATGGTTTTGGGACATTTTGGTTGAAACTTATGGTTGTTTATTTTATGACGGATTGCAAGTTTTGAGGCCGAAACTTATTTTAAGTGGTGTAGAATGTAATATCCTAATTTCTACTATCATGTTTGAGATTATTTTATCTCGAGTTATATTGTACAAAGGTGGAATCAGCAAGATGGATAAAATAAATAAAGGACCGAGATGTCAAGATTGGTACAATTGTCGATCCGGTCGATAATCGTATTTGAGAATATCGTATCGTAATCGCATTTCGATATGAGGTATATCGTATGAGAATATTATCGATTCAGCATACGATTCAGATGCCGCATGTTCGTATTCTATATGTCGAGACAGTGATAACAGCTTAAAATTGGCTAAGTATAGAATACTTAGCGACGCTAATGTTTAAGACTTACGACGCTAAATCACAAGAGTTACGACGTTATGGCCGAGACATTACGTACGTAACATGGGAATCGACGATCGAGTCATGGTCGGCAGTGGACCCTATGTCGGCAACTTTCGGTGGAAGGATGTTGATAAAGTAGTCAACTACGACACGATGTTATACAGTGATGTATTACGACGTAATGTAAGGTTTCATCAGAGCAAGTCAACGCACGACACGATTTAATGAAGGAAATGTTACGACGAATCAAGTGGATGAAACAGACAGCTTAGTTCGGGATTAGCATTACGACGCTTATCAAGGATGGCTAACGACGTAATGCATGTTACGACGTTAACCTTGGTGTGTTACATACGTAACGCAATGTAAATGTTTTATAACTAGATGCCCGCCTTTCATTTCCTTCGACGTATCTTTTGTTTATTGTCTTCAAACTTTGAGAGAGAGATGTTGGCCTTCATAAGTCGATTTTGAGCTTGAGGATTTGGATTTGAGACTGGATATGGAATTATGGATGATTCTTGAAGGGTTTGATCAAGTTATTCATGTTCTTGAGGTATGTTGTTGAATTCTTCACTTTGATTTCGGATTTTGCATTGTTATGATATGATTCGTATGAAGTTGATCGTGATGTTGTTGTTACGATTATTGAGGCTACATGAACTATATGTTGAAGGAAGATGGTGTTATGATGGTTTATACCTTGAATATATTGATTATGATTATGAAATCATAGAGTTCTTGATGTTCTGGTATTGCATTTCGATTCTTGATGTTAGTGGAGATCGACGCTCAAGAACATGTTGATATACACATCAATTGTGATTAGGGATTGTTTAGATGTTAGAAAACATCTGATTACATTGTTTTAATGGCTATGAACAAGGTTTTGAATCCATTAGTATTTTTGAGGAACTTTTGATGAATTTAACATAGCAAGACGATCGAGGTTGAATTATCTAGAACTTCGATATAAATATCGAATGTTCATTGATTGTAGTGATATAATTCGTATGTTCTTGATGAAATACGAATCATGATATCAATTTGGAATCCGAAAAGATTGTGATTGATCGTCGAATATGATTTCCTTTACGCCTGCACTGTAATCGCATTGTAGTTGTGGAATTCGTAATTATTTGAATCGATTATTCAAATTGTGTTAATCGATAATTGTGAAATTGTTGAGTTTATCGATCGATGATATTGATTAGTAATTATCGGATTTCGGTTCATATGATGGATATGAATTCGTAAAATAGTTTGATTTATACTATTTGGTTTTATATTTGATTGAGGTATCGTTGAATCTTGAGATGATTTGGTTGGTCATGTTGGTTGTTAATAGTTATCGGATATATGTTATTTGATTACCTCGATAGGTTGAGATTATTGATCGCGATTATAACCGGATGTTGCGGCCGTGTTCGAGTATGTCCATCAGGTTGCTTTGATCGGGCCGAGGAGCCCAGAGACAAAGGCAATGTGTCTGAGAGCCTTCGTGGTATTTCCAGATTGAGGCAAGTTTATTACTTGCTCACTTATAATGTTTAATGAATGGTTTCGCCATTTCGCTTATAATGCATATAGCAATGATTATATGTTGTCATTCCACTGGGAGTTAAATCATAATGTATATGATTTACTTTGGTTATCGCACAATCGGGTATCGAGAATACGTTGTGATAAATACGAGGATATGAGTATCTATAGTCCATGGTACGCTTGGATCGCCGAGCAAGTGCGGATAATCGCTTTGGTGATGGTTTGATATCGAGATTGCTTCAAGTACTCGGGCAAGTATCTTATATCGATTCAGCTTAGTGTTAGTGATTTGATCATGCATATTGTCATTCGCGTTGTCGAACATGAGGTCGCCTTTAGTTGATTTGTCATATTGTCGCTCATGCTGCGTTGTTCATGTTGATGAACATTTTGATATGCATATGTGTATGCATGATTGTGTTGTTATGTCGTGTTGATCCGATGGGATCGTGTGATCTATGCCGAGGGCGCTGGATCGATGTCCACCTCGTGCTGGTCCGACGGATCATCTTGAGATCTATGCCGAGGGCGCCGGATCATCGATGGGTTTTTCCACCTCGTGTTGGTCCGACGGGATCATCTTGGGATCTATGCCGAGGGTGCCGGATCGCCGATTACCCAAAGGTTGTGTTGTTTCGTATATGTATATTGTTGGTTATCCACCTCGTGTTGATCTTGTAGATCATCTGGGACCTATGCCGAGGGCGCCTGGTCATGGGATTTCCATTGAGTATACATTGTTTATATTGTTTTGAGCATATTGACGTGGTCATATGAGTATGCATTTGTAGGTCTCTGGTTAGACCTTGTCCGTATTGCATTAACTGATCTTGGATTAGATCGATATGATTGTCGTGGCACTTCATATCTCGAGGTATATTCTATATTTCCTTTGGTATTTGTCTTTGATGGACAATCGGTTATCGCCTCGGGATTTGATGATGTTATTCGATGGGTCGTATTGGTCAGAACTGGTATATTTCTGTATCGTGAGTTGGTGATGATAGTATGAGAATCTTGAATATTGTTTGAGGTATAATACAGATGTTAGGTTCGAGTTTTTTGGTTAATCGAGTTCGAGACGTGAAATGTGATAATGGTTATTCTGATGAGAATTACTTGAGTAAGTAAAGTTATGGCGGTAAGATTACGTTGGTCGTATTCTTATGTTGTATTCTCATTGATATGTAATTATTAATGTTTTGTGACGGTTATCATTGTCGGATATTATGGTCGACTCCGCTGGGATTTCTTTTAGGTTCTGGAGTATCGAGTTTGTAGCGGTCGTGAAGAGATGAGCTCTGAGGATACCGGCAGTGACATGTTTTCAGGTATTGAGTTTTTGATCGGGTTCTGTGTTCCGCTAGAGTATATTTATGGTTGGTCTTTTTACGCTGTGTGAGTATTTTGAAACACTCTTTGGTATCCGTAACCGAGGTTACTTGGAAATCGTTTTCTAAACTTTGAGTGTCACGTTTGGCCTTGCATTTCAAATGAGTTTTTACGACGGTTTTGATAAATGGATTTTATAAGTCTTTGTGAATTTTTAAAGATAGTACCATCATTGGCCTCTGGGCATTTAGAATATTTGCGAAAATTTCCTTCAAATTGTGGGTTCCATCTCTAAGCCCACTAACAGTAATATTTCCTGCTAAACTGGGTGTTACAGAATTTGGTATCGTAGAGCTTAGGTTGAGAAAACCTAGGCATTTGGGCCGAGTTAGGTCGTGTTTTTGTTCCGTCATTCGAGTTGTCGATTGACAAATATTAGAGCCGTGAGTCTTGTTGTTCACTCAGCTTGTGCGTTATCGGATTTGCCAAAGATCGCATCGGGCTTGTTATAAATTTTCCAAATGGTGTTAACAAGATTCTCTGGAATGAGATGTATCAGGTTCTTGAGTCGAATCGATTTGGAAAACGTGTGTTTTGAAAATATCCGTGTCTAGTATTTTCTAGATACGAGACATGTGCCAAAGATTACCGGGAATCGTCGCTTCACGATCCGTAAGTAATCGATTCTTAAATCAGACCGAAATTTATTGTCATTCTAAGTTGATATGCTTTGAGATTCAAACAGTAATATCATGCGCTACATTATAAGGTGACAGAGTGGGACAGATTTGTGATCTTGAGAAATTATAATTTTAGAAATCAAGATGTTGGTTAGATTTGGAATGGAATTGTGCATTTGGGAGAAATATAGTGCATGGTTGAGAAGAACATGTAGCATGTTAATTCATTTTGAGATATATGAATCGCTTTTGAGCATTTGAAAATGATACTTTTCAAAATGAATGTTTTACTGATGTTTTACGGAAAATGATTTTTCGGCCGAGACCCAATCGATTTTGAAATAGTTTTGTAACTCGTGACTTGGAGTCCGAAAAGAGTTTTCTACTTTTAAACTTTTTGTAATGCGGAACAAGATACGGGCCGAGACCCTAATATTACAAAAGAAAGCTTTTCTGCTTTCTAAAACTCCCGAGAATTGTAAAACACTTTATCAATCTTTATCTATTTCGCTTTCGCCTTTCGGAGTTTTGGTTTACTTGTTCAAATGGAACCTCCCTGAAGTCTTTCACTGTGTTTGATTTGTTGATTTGTTTCAATGTTTTGTCATATCATATTTGAGGTGATCCAGACGGATTAAGGATTGACGCTAAGTAGTAGTATGGAGGAGGAGTTTTTATCATACCTATATATTGATATTTTGGAATTTCATCGTGGTTTCCGATGGAATATCAAGAATTTGGTGACGAGCCAATTGGTATATAGGAATACGGATATGGTCACATTCGCATAAATTCCATTTTATTTAATCGTGTGTATTCGAAAAGAATTTTTATCGAGAACTTAGCACCAATGAGCCGATTTAATTATTAAAATTGATTTCGTGGTCCTACGAAAACTTATGTTTTGAGTTTTGAAATTTTGAAAGAACTTTCAAAATCGTCTTCGTAATAAGATTATATCAAGTCAAACCGGTTTTGAAAATGTGATTGATGTACATACGCATTTAGTGCATCGGGCATATCATATCGATGGTACAAGCAAAAGAGATTCAAGTTTAGTATGGTAGATTGGCTATCCATGGGTGATCAATGGATTGATTAGGCAATAGAATTATACCGCTTTGTAGAATCTGCATGTATGTAATTTTTGGAATTTCGATTTTGTGAAACTCGGAGCATATGTGCTATGTGGCTTTATTGATGTGGTAGTAGCGTGACTTTACTACTTTTGAATTTTGAGCCGCACTGATTGGTCATTCCTACTTCATGTATGATTTGTGATGTTCGACGATTTGTGATGGATTGTTTGTACGCCGAGGGGTATGTTCACCAAATGATATGTTTATTGAGATCCACCGTATGTTATCGTGTGTCGCTTTGAGAATTTTGCTTTTTCGTATATCCTGCCTCTCGTGGTTCGGTGTTCATCGTGTTAGAGCTACCGCTTAAAGGTATTCTCGATTATCGCTGACCGCTTGTTGGTCGATTGAGTTTATCATGCTGATGATATTCTCGATCGTGTTTTGACCTCTCGGTTGGTCATATGGGAATTTATCATGTTGATGATAAATTCGGTTGATTTATTAGTTGATCATTTTTGGTGATCATCCGAGCTCAATTCTCGTGGTTTATGTTTCGGATTGATTGACATTGTTTTTGGACACTTGTTTCATGTATATATTGGATATTATTCGCCTTATTTAATTGGGACTCGATTGTAATCAAAGTGCATGTGATTTTGATTCGGCAAGATTGTTTCATCCAAGATGATATATTTTTGTTGAGACTCGAGAATTGTAATCGTAAGCTTATTGGGACCGCATGTGCTGAGATCGCCAGTATCTCAGATATCGCCGACCGCGATTTGTAAGTGTGTACTCTTTTGGTTATTCAAGAATGATAATGATTGATCCTTGTCGTGATGGTTTTGGGACATTTTGGTTGAAACTTATGGTTGTTTATTTTATGACGGATTGCAAGTTTTGAGGCAAACTTATTTTAAGTGGTGTAGAATGTAATATCCGGAATTTCTACTATCATTGTTTGAGATTATTTTATCCGAGTTATATTTTACAAAGGTGGAATCAGACATGATGGATAAAATAAATAAAGGACCGAGATGTCAAGATTGTACAATTGTCGATCCGGTCACAATCGATTTGAGAATATCGTATCGTAATCGTACTTTCAAGGAGGTATATTGTATGAGAATATTATCGATTCAAAGATAATGATCTGATGCCGCATGTCTGATTCCGTATGTCGAGATGTGTGATAATAGCTAAAATTGGCTAAGTATAGAATACTTAGCGACGCTAATGTTTAAGACTTACGACGCTAAATCACAAGAGTTACGACGTTATGGCTTAGACATTACGACGTAACATGGGAATCGACGATCGAGTCATGGTCGGGCAGTGGGACCCTCGTGGTCGGCAACTTTCGCCAAGGATGTTGATAAAGCAGTCAACTACGATTATGTATGTTATACAGGTGATGTATTACGACGTAATGTAAGGTTTTACCGTAGCAAGTCAACGGCGACATTACGACGTTGAGAATGAAGGAAATGTTACGCACGTAATCAAGTGGATGAAACAGATGCTTAGTTGTGGGATTAGCATTACGTGACGCTTATCAAGGATGGATAACGCACGAATGCGGTTACGACGTTAACCTTGGTGTGTTACATACGTAACGCAATGTAAATGTTTTATAACCGGATGCCCGCTTTCATTTCCTTCACGATTCTTTTTCGCTTATTGTCTTCAAACTTTGAGAGAGAGAGATGTTGGCCTTCCTAAGTCGATTTTGAGCTTGAGGACTGGATTTGAGACTGGATATGGAATTATGGATGATTCTGAAGGGTTTGACTGGGTTATTCATGTTCTTGAGGTATGTTGTTGAATTCTTCACTTTGATTTTGGATTTTGGTATTTTTATGTGATATGATTCAGATGAAGTTGATTGTGATGTTGTTGTTACGATTATTGAGGCTACATGAACTATATGTTGAAGGAATATGGTGTTATGATGGTTTATACCTTGAATATGTTGATTATGATTATGAAATCATAGAGTTCTTGATATTCTTGGTATTGTTACTTCGATTCTTGATGTTAGTGAGATCGACGCTCAAGAACATGTTGATATACACATCAATTGTGATTAGGGATTGTTTAGATGTTAGAAAACATCTGATTACATTGTTTTAATGGCTATGAACAAGGTTTTGAATCCATTAGTATTCTTGAGGAACTTCTTGATGAATTTAATATAGCAAGACGATCGAGGTTGAATTATCGGCATCTTCGATATGGAAAATCGAATGTTCATTGATCGAGTTATAGAATTCGTATGTTCTTGATGAAATACTTAATCATGATATCAATTTGGAATCCGAAAAGATTGTGATTGATCGCCGAATATGATTTCCTTTACGTCTGCATCTGCAATCGCATTGTAGTTGTGAATTCGTGAATTATTTGAATTGGATTATTCAAATTGTGTTAATCGATAATTGTGAAATCGTTGAGTTTATCGATCGGCGATATTGATTAGTAATTATCGGATTTCGTTCATATGATGGATATGAATTCGTGAAAATAGTTTGATTTATACTATTTGGTTTTGTATATGATTGAGGTATCGCTGAATCTTTGAGATGATTTGGTTGGTCGTGGTTGGCTGTTAATAGTTATCGATATATGTTATTTGATTACTTCGATAGGTTGAGATTATTGATCGGTTATTATAACCGGATGCTGCGGTCGTGGTTCGAGTATGTCCGCTG
>JAWKAU010000438.1:0-79000 GCA_033398695.1 Orobanche coerulescens | reverse complement strand
GTCCGATGGGAATGGAGTACAAGAAAATACACGCATGCCCCAATGATTGCATATTATATAGAAAAGAGTTTGAAACATTGCATAAGTGTCCCACATGCGGGGTATCGAGGTACAAATCCAAGTCTGATGATTTTAGTGGTGATAGCACAAAACGAGGTTCCCCTAAAGGTGTTATGGTATCTTCCAATAATTCCAAGGTTTAAGCGATTGTTTGCTAATGCAGATGATGCGAAGAACCTCATATGGCATGCGGATGGGAGAAAATGTGATGGACAGCTTCGCCATCCGGCTGATTCTTTACAGTGGAAGAAAATTGATAACTTGTTTCCAGATTTTGGGAATGAGGCAAGAAATCTTAGACTCGGACTTGCTACAGATGGGATGAATCCATTTGGTAACATGAGTTGTAAGCATAGTTCATGGCCGGTTATGCTTGTGATTTACAATCTACCTGATTGGTTGTGCATGAAACGGAAATATGTTATGTTATCTATGATGATTTCAGGCCCAAGACAACTAGGAAATGACATAGATGTTTATCTAAGTCCTTTGATTGAAGACTTGACAATGTTATGGAAGGAAGGGATAAACATGTTTGATGGGTATCGTCAGCAAAGTTTCAAGTTGCGTGTATTGTTATTTTGCACCATTAACGACTTTCCAGCATATGGAAATGTGAGTGGGTATGGTGTTAAGGGGCATCACGCATGTCCTATATGTGAAGAAAACACAAGTTACATACAAGTAAAGCATGGGCAAAAGACTGCTTACACTCGACATCGAAGGTTTCTTGAACGTTATCACCCTTATCGTAGATTAAAAAAAGCTTTTAACGGATCTCAGGATGATGGAACTCCACCTACACCCTTGACGGGTAAAAAGGTTTATGATCGGGTTAAAAACATCAATACTACATTTGGGAAGACCAAGAAGAAGGCTATTGAGAAAAGTATATGGAAGAAGAGGTCGATATTCTTTGATCTACCATACTGGTCCCATCTAGATGTTAGGCATTGTATTGATGTTATGCATGTGGAGAAGAATGTGTGTGATAGTGTAATTGGTACACTTTTGAACATTAAAGGCAAGACGAAAGATAATGCGAAGGCTCGACAAGATTTGCTTGAGATGGGTATACGACCAG
Organism: Orobanche coerulescens; assembly: GCA_033398695.1. Taxonomy (NCBI): domain Eukaryota; kingdom Viridiplantae; phylum Streptophyta; class Magnoliopsida; order Lamiales; family Orobanchaceae; genus Orobanche; species Orobanche coerulescens. The sequence goes on along the minus strand of JAWKAU010000438.1, from coordinate 77,856 downwards.
AGCTACATCCACAATTAGTAGGTAAACGTACCTATTTGCCTCCAGCATGTCACACTTTATCAAAAAAAGAGAGAACAAGTTTTTGCCAGTGTCTACGGGGCATGAAAGTGCCGCAGGGATATTCTTCCAATATCAAGAGTCTTGTGTCATTGCAAGATCTTAAGTTAGTTGGATTGAAATCTCATGATTGTCATGTATTAATGCAACAACTCCTGGCGGTGGCCATACGTGGCATCTTACCTAAAAAGGTAAGACATGCCATAACTCGCTTGTGCTATTTCTTTAATGCCGTATGCAGCAAAGTGGTTGACCCTATGAAGTTGGATGAGTGGGAAAAAGAGGCTTCCGTTATCTTATGTCAATTAGAGATGTATTTTCCTCCTTCATTTTTTGACATCATGGTTCACTTAATTGTTCATTTAGTAAGGGAAATTAGAGTATGTGGTCCCGTTTATTTAAGGTGGATGTATCCTATTGAGCGGTACATGAAGATCTTAAAAGGGTATACCAAAAATCCACATCATCCGGAAGCATCTATTGTCGAGAGATACATTGCCGAAGAAGCTATTGAGTTTTGTACAAATTACTTGTCAAAGATAGAAGCTGTAGGGCTACCGAAGCCTCGTCATGACGGGAGACATGAAGGTAAGGGAACTCGCGGTGTGAAAGTCCAAACTAAGAGTCGAGACGAAGTGTTTCAAGCGCATTTGTATATATTAAATAACACTGACGAGGTCCTCCCTTACTTGACTGCTCACAAAAATATTCTAAAGATGAATTATCCTCGCATGAACGAAAAATGGTTGTTGAACGAGCATAACAAAACTTTCTTAAAGTGGTTTAAAGAAAAAATTAGTCTTGATAATAGTGCTTCCGATACATTAAAATGGTTGGCACACGGGCCTAAGTTTGATGTCATTACTTGGAGTGGATATGATATCAATAATTGCTCCTTCTACACAAAGTCACAGGATGACAAGAGTACTGTTCAAAACAGTGGGGTCACTCTTCAGGCCGAGTCTATGCACTTTTCTAGTTCTAAAGATAAAAATCCTGGTATGGCATCTGTAACTTACTTTGGAGTCGTTGAAGATATTTGGGAGGTTGATTATGTCATACTTCGAGTGCCTGTTTTTAAGTGTAAGTGGGTTGATAATAACACATGTTTGCGAATTGATGAGTTGGGATTTACATTGGTAGACCTTCGCAAGGTAGCTTGTATGGACGAGCCTTTCATCATGGCATGGCAAGCAAAACAGGTGTTTTATATCAACGATCCATGTGATGAAAGATGGTCAGTGGTGCTTCAAGGTAGAAGCATGGATGTTACTCATGAAGATGAAGGCTCAACACTTGAAAATTATGAGACTGTTGCACGCATGCCTTCTGTTGTTACCCAAAATATTATCCGAAGATAAGGTTGCTGGAATGATCGAGTAACCAACAAGTGCGGGAGCACGTCCGTGAGAAATTAAATGACACAAGATTTGCCGGGGTTGTTAATCCCGGGCTTGAATGCTCTCGCGAGATTTTATTAATAAGTATACGGTTGAGTACAAATATTAATGTTAGAATCTATCACAAAGAGTGTAAAGGATTCTAGTTTTCTAAGCTGTGGAGCGTATAGAATGCCGGAAGAATCAGATATGGAGATCTGTGAATTCTTGCTATGGATGTTCTATGTGTGAGAATGTCTTTCTCTTTTCTCTCTCTTGTTTGCTGTGTATTTCGCGGTCCTTATTCTGTGCTATGGACCTTCTATTTATAGCAGATCAAGCTCCTGGGGGCCCTCCTGCGATCGCAGCCGATCTTCGTTATTTATATTATAATAAGACGGCCGATCGTCTCGTCGCGTGGGGCTTTTCCCTTAAAGTCCGCGGTAGTTACCGTGATTGGTTGTACGGTCTGACGGGGAACTCGCATGCGCCCTGAGCCGCTGTCACCCACCTTTTCGGCGGTACTGTTGGTAGGTGAAGTAGGTGACAGACTGTGAGCACAAGTCTTGTATGTCAGTACTTTTCGCAGGTCTGCGGCCCTGTTGGTAGGTGAAGTAGGTGGCAGGCAGTGGGCACCGATCTTGTCTGTCAGCACCTTTTGAGATCTGCACGCGGGTCCCAGCCCGAGATTTGGGCTTTGGTGACTTCTGACGGATCTCAGATTAATACGTGGCACGGGACGATCGCCAATCGACAAAGGACGATCGCCTAATCAACAAAAGACGATCGCCAATCAACAAAGGGCGATCGCCGTGGGTGCCGAGTTCAGGGTGTTTGCCCCTAGCATATCCCTCATGGTAGACTTCCCGACTGCTATGACGATCGCCCTCGAGGCGTGTTTAAATGCCGCACAACAATTGCCCCCCAGCTCGGCTCGATGTTGAAAACACGGGGTGAGGTGGCACTTTTGGCGATCGCTAATGTTTTAGACGACCGGTCGATCTGATTTCAAATTTGGACGATCTCCTTTTGCGCTGGGAGCGGCGGGAAAAGAGACGTGGGCTCGCGAAACCGTGCAAGGACACGCGTCGCGTTTCTATTGAGGGAGTCCGACGGTTCGTCAGTCTTTGTCGATTGGCGTGCCCTCGAAAAGACGCGTACGCGGGACTCGAGGGCCGCATTTATTGCGTCCTGGCTGTCGGTTGCATCCCAGCCCTCGGACTTTCGCCTATTTGCCCAGAGACCCCGGCCTCCATCTATAAAAGGGGCTAGGGCTACTCCGTTTTCATCTTTTACGCGTCCTTGTCTTCCTGCTGAAGCTCTGCAAAATTTCCGAAGCTTGTTGCGCCGACCGTCTTCCTTTCTTTAGGTAAGAAACCCAATTTTTCCTCTCCCTTAACTTTTGAGAATATGTCGGGAGGATCTAAGGCCTTCGAGGTCGGAAGCACTGGCCATGGCCACGGGACCGGGAGGAAATTCTGTGGGAATCCCCGTGGAAACGGCCGCAGAGGCTATTCGTAAGGGGATTACACCCGCAGAGCTTGAGGAGCTTTTAATGAGGCCGTAGTGGCGGGCTCTGGGCGGCGGAGGAGCGAGATGCGTCGCGGTGGAGGAAGACGAATCGATACGCTTGTCTTGGGAAAAGGACAGGCGTCTCGGCCCGGTTTATAGGGCTTTTGCTAGACTTATGGAGGGGATTGCCGGGCCCTGTCCGGAGTTTGATTGAAGCTTACTCCGCCGCTTATCCCTATGTACATGTGAAGCGGACGGAGTTTCGGGCTGCTGAACCGTCTCAATGGACTCTTGGTCGATCCGAGTTCGGCGACTGGAAGGACATGACCACCGGAGGGCCAAATATCATATCCTCCGATGTGTCATTGCACGTGCCCGCCGAGAACGAACGTGCCGACTCACCTCCCGAGGGTATGGTCGCCATCAACGAAATGACCACCTGCCGCCGGCTCTGCGGTTTCCCTTGCCGTTCGCTTCAGTATCTGATCGCCTGAATTTGGCGCCTCTTGGTGACGCCGAACGCCCGTCGCAGATTATCAAAGACCGACGTTATTTGGCGGTCACAGTTGTTTCGCCCGCCTTCGCGGGAGAGATGACTTATCTTTTAAGCCGACCGTGCGAAAGGGTCGATCGGCGGATACCATATCCAAGGTCGCTGTGGTAGGGTGGTTACCGGGTGCCGAGCAAGACTCGAGGCGACCGAAAAAGTGGTGGCCGGGTTGGTGGTGCACGGAGGTCGGCATCGAGCGAACCGCGAGGAGGAGTTGGATATCCCTACCAATTTTCGGGAGAGGAATCCAAGTAAGGGTTTCCTTTCTCCCTTCGCTTGGATACTCCTTGACCGATCTAATTTTGTTTCCCTTTGCAGATCCCTTGTTCCGTCGGCCGACGATCTCCCCTTTGATTTCTCGATCGTCTGGGAGCGGATTCGCATTGCCGATTTCCTATAAAGACGTTCGATCGATCACGAAACTCACCGGTTGGGAGCTCGACTGTTTCACTTCCTCGCCACCGAAGGCACCCGGTATGACTTTCTATCCACTCTTTCTCGCGAGGCGATCGTCTCCAAGAGGTCGCCACGTTTACGTAAGTGTCTAACTTGTTTTAGTTTCTTCTTTGGCAGAGACTTATTTTCCCGGATCACCGAGCTACCTCACAGACGCCATGTCTAACCCAGATTTCTCGGTCGCCTTCATATGGGAAAGAAAACGGGTCGCGTTGCCGCGACGCTGCCTCGCCCGCCCCGTGGTGAAGCCTGCAGGTGCCGGCCGCCGAACCGAAACTCAAGGTGAGGAACAGCTCCGCAACCGCAAGAGGCGGAGGCCGAGGCGTCCTTCCGTCGGCCGAGGCGGATTTAACCATACTGAGCCGCGATCGCCGCTCCCCGCTTTCTTGCTCCGATGGCGGAGGGGCTGGTCCTGCAGGCCGTCGGCCTCCTGTGTCGCCTCGGCTACTTGAAAAGGGCGGCGATCGCCGACGCCGAGACTCCTGGGAAAGCCCTTTTGGCCGTGACCCAGCCGGTCAACAGTGAGAATGTTTTGAACTTTCCGGCTACGCGTTCGAGTAAGTCTTAGGCTAACTCTTTTGGTTTCCTTGGTTTGCGCCGCAGGTTCGTCGCCGATCCGGACGCTTTCTCCTATGGTGCCGGACTTTCTGCCGAGCAAGGCTCCGCAACAACCTCTTGATATCCCCGCTACGCTCGCTGTGCCACCACCTCTTTGCCCAAGGCTTGGACGACCGACCTCGATGCGATCGCTCGTCGGCGATCCGGAGATGCCATGCGGCGACCGTTGCCCCGGCTCTTCAGACGGCGACGATGGCCATCCAAGCTGCAAGGGACTTTGAGGGGCGACCCTCCACTGCTCATCTCCATCGCGACCTCGAGGCCGCCCGGAACAGAAATATCGAGGATGCCAACAGGATCCGGGCTATGGAGAAGGAGTACGAGGAGACGGCCAAAAGGGCCAAGCAGGATGTGGATAGATTGATGCAGGAGCTGAGCCGCTCCAAGGAGGCTGCCGATCGGTCCCGTGACGAGGAGCGCGAAGCCCGCCGAAGCTCGCGGCGTCGCAGGAGGAGGCGACCGGATCAAGGCGATGGTTGACCGGCTTAGCGGTGAGCCGGACGCGGCAAGGAAAGAGCCGGAGAAGTCCCAGGGCGAGAATGCCGCCAAGGTTGCCGAGTTGGCGGAGGCCGAGAAGACGGCCGCGAGTTGAAAGGCCAATCAAGGCGATCGAGACCGATCCCTACCAAAGTGTGGCGCCACGGCGAGTTTGCCTATTACTTGGCATATGCCGACGCCGTCCGAGCCGCAAAGAGGCAGGATCGAGATCGGTCCCTTGATGGAGAGCTTCAAGTCCTACGCCCGCGCATCCTTTGCACCCGGAGTTCTCCTTGCCGATCCTTGATTTGGCCGACTTCGGGATCGACTTGAGTTGGTACACGGGTAAACTCATTCATCCCGAGGCGGAAGCCGATCCGCAAGCCGAGGCGAAGATCGCAGGCGGAGCCTTGAAAGGCATTTTGTTTTCCTCCAAAGACTATGTACTTTTCGCTTTCCTTTTGTAATGCCTTGGGCCCCGTCATGTACTAAACTTGCGTCATGAATAAAGTGTTCTTCTTTTCATACGATCGCCTTTGAATGTTTGCGTGCAACTTTACAAATATGTGTATGATTGCTTTCGACGTTTTGTTCATCCGATCGATTGTCTGAGTGTTGAACGTATCGATATGTTTTGAATCGGAATTCTTACTTGTAGTTTTTTTTTTTTGTTGGACGACTTCGATCGTCCTGCGCGTATTTGAGCGGATGTGTTTGAGTGAGGCCGATCGTGTGTGGTTCCTTTTGTTCGATCGTGTTAGGGATTAGCTCGACCCCTCTCTTCGCTTCTTGTTTTTGTTTACTTATTGTAAGTAAGGAAACAAAAACTATGTCGTCCGGTGGGCTATCTCCAGCTACTGGTTCAAGAATTATGTACGGTTGGGTTGTTCGATGGATCGACCTCCCTTATCGTGTCTTTGTGTGCGAGGGATGTTGTGTATCCCGCGACTCACTTTATTATGAGGGTCCTCCGTTAGGCTGCGCCTCGCCTCGTATTTAAACGAAGGGCGTGCGGTCTCGGTCTAGAGGAGTCCTTGCGCGGCGCGTTGGATGAATCAACTCAGCGCCCGCGGTTTGTTAGCTCTGCTTCCACCTCGGCCAGCCATGGAGATGGCCGACCTCGACGGTGTACGTTGAGACGGGGTTTGTGGCACGTCGCATTGTCCGGGTTCACCATGTTAGATGATGGACCTTTGAGGGCGAGCGATCGTGTCCACTGATTTATTTTGGAGGGTCCTTCGGCTACGCCGGCCTCGTATCCAAACGAAGGGCGGGCGATCTAAGCTCGAAGGAACCTTGCATGGGCAAAGCTGTTGGTTCCATCGACCTCCAGTGCCATGGCTGTATTGTTTTCTACCTCGGATTGTCATTCTTGAACGACGATCCTCGACGGTATGTAACATGATTGTGGGGCGATCGCCAGAATAGATGGATAGAGAACAAAAATATTTCATTAAGTTCCTTGTACATTTGGTAGTTGAAAATGAATACAAAGTTATCATTGATAGTATTTCTTCAGATGTACAGCGTTCCAGGGATACCGATCCGGAGTACCGTCGGGGTGTTCCAGCTCGTAGGCTCCCTTAGTCACCATTTCGATATTCCGAAGGGGCCTTCCCAACTTGGTCCAAAGACACTGTGTGGGTTTGGATCTTTTTGAGGACGAGATCGCCCACTTGAAACCGCCTTTCCCGACCTTGAATTGAAGAACTTTTCGGATCTCCTTTTGTGGATAGTGTTCTTCATCTCCGAGGTCCGACGTTCTTCGAGCATGTCGAGGTCGATCCGCCGGCCACATCATTGTCGATCGTCATCTCTTGCTCGGTTCGATGGCCGAGGACGGCGATCTCCGAGGGAATCACCGCCTGCCTGAAGGCTAGGGCGAAAGGGGTTTCGCCGTTGAATTGCGGGTCGTTGTTCGGTAAGACCACAAACGCCTGGGAGCTCGCCGCCCATCGTCCTAGCCTGGATTCGAGTCGTGCTTTAATTGTGTGTTTGAGGATCTTGTTCACCGCCTCTACCCGCCTGCTCGTCCGAGGGTGATAGGAGCCGAGAACAACCTTTTGATTCCCCACTTATCACGTAATTGCATGACTTCTAAGCCGTCGAATTGCTTTCCATTGTCGGAGATGATGGCACGGGTAGACCGAACCGGCATATGATGTTTCTCCGGATGAACTTGATCACTTGCTCTTGGCCGATCTTGTTTAGCGGTTCGGCCTCTGCCATTTTGTGAAATAGTCGACCCGACGATGGCGAACTTACACCTCCCGGGAGCCGCTGGTAGGGGACCTATAAGGTCGATGCCCCATCGGGCGAACGGCCATGGGCCGTACATTGAGGTGAGCCGCTCGGGGAGATTTTAATACTTGGTCCCATTATTTGGCATCTATGACACGACTGGCATAGGCGATCGCATCCTTCAAGTGATGGCCGAAAAACCTTGCTGGTTGTCTTATGGACGAGAGCTCGTCCACCAGCGTGATTTCCACAGATTCCGTCGTGGATCTCGGCTAAAACGAGCCGTCCTTCCTCCTGTAATACACTTGAGGAGGGGAAGGCCGAAAGCTCGCTTGTAAAGACGATCGTCCAGTAGGGTGTATCCGGTCGCTCGGAGCCGGAGTTGGCGAGCTTTGATACGGTCGCCGTGGACCGCCCCGCCCTTAAGTATGTGATGAACGGAGTCATCCAGCTTTCTTCGGCAACGGCAACTGTGGCCACCAGGTTTCTTTCGATTGCTGGCCTTTCTGACTTTGTAATTTGGATATTAGAGAAATCGGCTGCCCCATCCGACGATGCTAGCTTGGATAGGGCATCGGCCTGAGAGTTGTGCTCTCTCGGGACTTGTTCGATTTGTACTTCTTCAAATTTCGTGCACATCTCGGCGACCAGCTCCTGGTATTTGATCATCTGTTCGCCACGTGCCTCATATTCTCCTTTGACTTGGTTCACGACCAGAAGGGAGTCCATGAAGATATGGAGGCGACGAACGTCTAGGGCGAGAGCCAGGTCGAGCCCGCCTACCAGGGCCTCGTATTCGGCTTCATTGTTGGTCGCTCGAAACCCGAAACGCACGGCATTTGTGAAGCTTTGTCCGTCGGGGCTAATGAGAACGATCCCTGCCCCTGATCGCAAGTGGGTCGCCGAACCGTCAACGCATGCCTTCAGGCAGGTCGACCGACATGGGTCGGACTGTGAGGGAATGTTAACTCCACGACGAAGTCCGCCAGGGCTTGGCCCTTGATCGCCGTGCGAGGAGCGTATGTGATGCCGTATTGGGCGATCTCTAGTGACCATTTGAGGAGTCGCCCGTTGGTGTCCGGTCGATGTAGAACTTGCCTTAGAGGGAGGGTTGTCAAAACCTCCACTTGATGGTCGAAAAAATAGGCTCTTAGCTTACGGACACTCATGACTAGAGCATAGGCGATCTTCTCCAAAGGTGTATAGCGTGTTTCAGCGTCGTGGAGCGCTTGGCTGACATAGTAGATCGGCAGATGGACTAGTCCCTCCGCTCGTACCAAGACCGCACTCAGCGCGACCTCCGAGGCCGCAAGGTAAAGGAATAATTTTTCCTGGGATCGGCTTTGCCGAGTGCAGGGGTTGGATAAATATTCCTTTATTTTGGCGAATGCCATCGACTCTCCCTCGTCCATGCGAACTTTTTGTTTTTGATGGTCGCGAAGAAAGGCTTGCTTTTATCGCGAGCCGAGATATGAAACGGTTGAGGGCGGCCAGACAACCCGTGAGGCGTTGTACCGCTTGATGTTCCGAGGTTCCTGCATGTCGAGGATCGCCCGTATCTTGGTGGGATTCGCCTCGATCCCCCTCTGGCGACAATGTGCCCCAGGAATTTCCTGAGCCCACCCCAAAGTTGCATTTCTTTGGGTTCACTTCATGTTGAACTTTTCGAGGATGGCGAATGTCTCGGCGAGATCATTGAGGTGATCTTCCTTCTTGAGGCTTTTGACCACGATATCGTCGATGTAGACCTCCATGGTCTTGCCGATCCGATTAGCGAACATCCCGTTGACCAGGCGCCGGTAGGTCGCCCCGCATTCTTCACGCCGAACGGCATCCGGACCCAAAAGTATATGTCTTTTTCCGTGTGGAAAGATGTGTGTTTTATGTCTTTCTCCGCCATTGGGATTTGATGATATCCGGCGAAGGCATCCATAAATGACATCATTTCGCACTGCGATCTATCGACCAAGTGATCAATATGAGGCATCGGAAAGTGATCCTTTGGACAAGCCGCGTTGAGGTCGGTGAAGTCAATGCATAACCTCCAGAACGATCGGCTTCTTGACGAGTACCGCGTTAGCGACCCATTGTGGGTCGTCCGTTGCTACCCCGATTAACTTGTTGTCTAGCAACTTTTGGACCTCTATGTCGAGCGCCGCGTATTTTGAGGCGAATTTCCTACGTTTTTGATGAACAGGCTTCATCGCGGGTCGATCTTGAGATAATGGCAAGCGTGCTGGGACTTATGCCGACCATATCTTGATGCGACTGTGCGAAGACTCCGATGTTCTTACGTAGTAAATTGACCAGATCTCCTTTCGGTGCGAGGTCGACGCTTGCGCCGATCTGCACTTCCCGCCTCGACGAGCCGGATCTATGGCTATACTCTCTAACTCTTGATGGGACGGTCGCTTCTTGCTTGGAACGATTTCCGGACTCGATCCTTGGATCGACGTCGAGACTAGGCTCAAACCGATCCTTGGCTCGATGTCGTCCGTTAACCGATCCGAGATGCCGTCCTCGAATTGGGTTGACACGATGTGTTTGGTCTCGATCTCCATGGGTCGATCGTCGATCGCTTCAACGTTACACATATCGGGAAGTATTGTAACGATGGCGACACAGAGTAATTTAAACATCTTTTGCCATTAGTGGTCCCCCTTTACTGATCTCGACCGTCCCATCGGCAGTGGGGAATTTGATACAATAAAAGAAGGACGAAGCGACCGCCTCAAAGGTTTCTAAGAATGGACGACCTAGGAACCCATTATAGATGCTGGGTCTATCTATTATTACAAAATTTAGGTTCCTAGTGATCCTAACCTTGGGATCGTAAATGCATATCAGCTCGACGGAGAGCTTGATCCTCCCATAGGCTTGGACAGTGCTGTCGCCGAATCCTTGGAGCACGGTGTCAAATGGCTTGATGAATTTGGTCAGGTTTCCGAGCTGATCCAGAGCTGTTTTGAATATGATATTGCAGAAGCTCCCGTTGTCGACCAGCACGCGGTCGACCGCCTTCCCCAGGATACAGGCAGAGATTACCAATGCATCCTCCTTGGGGCATTGTACCCCCTCCCTGTCTTTATTGGAGAAGGTGATGAGCGCGTTTCTAGCGATGGTCGGCTCCGGGGGCACCACAATATGGACTCCGGCGAATGCCCTCGCCCGGCCTTCCGCTTCTGTTGACGCGGTGGAAACCGGGAAAGGCCCCGAGGCTCCCACCTCCCGCTTGGAGAATTTTAATCCGACCGCCAGGGGGTTGATCGGAGAATCGATTCATCGAATGCTCGCTCGTGTTCGATCTGGCGACCGGATTGGGAGGCGTCCTTTCAACTGACGGCGCTCGCGCCCTCCGGTCCTCTCTGGTCGAGGTTACGGCTTGGTGACCAGGTTGTCTAATTTGCCTTCTTGAACAGTCGCGAGTTGCCCGAGGAGGTCGCGGCATTGGCTGGTGTTGTGGCGGGACTTTTGTGATAGGCACAGAACTTGCTACGGTCCGGATGACCGTGGTCCCTTATTGGCCGGTTTGGAAAGCCACTCCGCCCCTTAATTGCGTTGAAGATGTGGGTGGAGACAAGTTGAGGTTGTGGAGGAGGTGAACCTCTACATCACCGAACGCTTTTCGCCAGCGGCTTTGCGACCGCCTTTCGGGCTTGGCGACCGCCTTTTCGAACATGGGATGGCATCCTTCCCTCTCCGGTGGGTTCCTCATCCAAACGGAGGGAGAGCATCCTCTGCTGGCCAGAAATCGGCGGCTCGACGGAAGACCGAGTAGGTCGGGGATATCCTTTGTGAGATGCCCGAACATGGGTGAGTGGCCGTAGAATCCCCAGTGACTGAATAGAGGGCGAGCTCGTCGCTAATGCGATCACCGGAGAGGACAATCTCGTCCACCAGGACGATGTAAACAGCATCTGGCTCGCCCTTCCCGCTTGATTTTCATCATGCGGTGGGGGCCTTGAGCGGCGACTTTGGCGAAGTACGACGTAAAGTCGTTCGCCAACTTCTCGAAGCAATTGATTGAGCGAGGAGGCAGTGAGATGTACCACCTGTGGGCGAGGTCGCCCAGAGTTAGCGGGAACATCCGACACTTCGTCGCATCTGATGCTCCGCATCCGGTCATGTAGATCCGGAATTTGCTCAAGTGGGTCTCCGGGTCCGATCTTCCCTCATATAGATGTGTCTGTGGGGGATTGATTGTTGGTTGAACCGGGGCGAGCTCGATTTGGACCGCGAGTGGTTCACTTGGTCCAGAGATCGATCTCCTTGCGCCGCCCGGTGTCTAGTAGCGCCTTCATTTCGCCGAGTCGGCGCATTGCGGCCATCGCCGTGGCTTCGACTCGGCCGATTGGCTGCCGAGCGCGAGCCGAGGCGATCATGTACCGATCCCGCCCCATGGTGGATGACGAGCTCTCGCCCGCGAGACTCATTTCTAGGGCGAGTGGGGGCACTGTCGACCGGCTGTCTTCCGGGAGTCGGATATGCCGAACTTCGGTGACGGATTCGGACTCCGATGCCTCCCGACTCGGGCCGACCGCCTGTGTCGCCACGAGGATCACTCCTAGGCGGTGAAGACGGAGTCGTCACTTTAACGAGAGCCTTTGGCGGCTCTGGGTTCTCCGTTGATTTCTCAACATATATCCCTTTGAGCTTCCGCACCCGGCTCGGCGGATGGTTGACGGAGTGATGGTGGGCGAGTCGCACGCAATCCGTCGCTCCCCGAGGACGGCTATGGCCTCCTCAACTGCTCCGATGCAGGCCCGATCGAGTGAGAGACTAGGGCCGTCCTCGGGGCGGGAGTGAGGATCTAGCGTCGCCATGGTCGCCTTCCGTCGCGGTGGGATTCTGCCGTGTCGGAATGATATTTCCGGCGGATCTCGGGGTGGCTCTCTTGGAAGTTGTAGTGACGTCATTTTTCCGGAGGTTTGTTTCTTTTGAAGAACAGTGAGTGTTTCTTCGAGTGTGAGTCAGGAGAACAATGAATGTTCTACGAGACGATCGGAATAAAAGTGAAGGTAAGTCCTCCTTCTAGCGCCAATTGTTCTTACCCAAAATATTATCCGAAGATAAGGTTCTTTGGAATGATCGAGTAACCAACAAGTGCGGGAACACGTCCGTGAGAAATTAAATGACACAAGATTTGCCGGGGTTGTTAATCCCGGCTTGAATGCTCTCGCGAGATTTTATTAATAAGTATACGGTTGAGTACAAATATTAATGTTAGAATCTATCACAAAGAGTGTAAAGGATTCTAGTTTTCTAAGGTGGAGCGTATAGAATGCCTAAGAATCGAGATATGGAGATCTGTGAATTCTTGCTATGGATGTTCTATGTGTGAGAATGTCTTTCTCTTTTCTCTCTCTTGTTTGTTTGTGTATTTCGCGGTCCTTATTCTGTGCATGGACCTTCTATTTATAGCAGATCAAGCTCTGAGGGCCCTCTCGCGATCGCGGCCGATCGTCGTTATTTATATTATAATAAGACGGCCGATCGTCTCGTCGCGTGGGGCTTTTCCCTTAAAGTCCGCGGTAATTCTTGTGATTGGTTGTACGGTCGACGGGAACTCGCATGCGCCCGAGCCTGTCACCCACCTTTTCGTGATCTTGTTGGTAGGTGAAGTAGGTGACAGGCTGTGAGCACAAGTCTTGTCTCAAGACTTTTCGCAGTCTGCCCTGTTGGTAGGTGAAGTAGGTGGCAGGCAGTGGGCACCGATCTTGTCTGTCAGCACCTTTTGAGATCTGCACGCGGGTCCCAGCCCGAGATTTGGGCTTTGGTGACTTCTGACGGATCTCAGATTAATACGTGGCACGAGACGATCGCCAATCGACAAAGGACGATCGCCTAATCAACAAAAGACGATCGCCCATCAACAAAGGGCGATCGCCGTGGGTGCCGAGTTCAGGGTGTTTGCCCCTAGCATATCCCTCATGGTAGACTTCCCGACTGCTATGACGATCGCCCTCGAGGCGTGTTTAAATGCCGCACAACACCTTCTATGATGGAAGAAAATGAAGTGGATGATGTACATGCTACTCGTCATGATCATGATGAAGGCATATGGGAGAACGTTCTTATATAAACTAGGCTTTTACCTTTGTATTTTTATTTTGTTATTTTCTAATATTTAATGTGTAATGTTAAACGTGATTTCAGTTTACAATCTTGGGAATGAATGTTTAATATGTGTAATATGTGAATGAATGAATGATGGATGTTTTTTATTGTGAATTAATTATTTATTTGATTACCTTGTCCAGTTTGAAAATTGATCCACAAACATGGAGTTGGATCTCTCATGTTAGTTTGGACCTTGTCATGAATGAATGAATGAATGAATGAATGAATGAATGAACGAATGAATGAATATATGAGGAAATATATGAGGAGAATAAACAACTTCTTAACACAAACAAGCGTCTACTCTCATGTTAGTTTGGACCATTGTCCTTTGTATCTTAACTTTCAGCAACCTGCTACTATAAGAAGACCAAGTGTGGTTAAATTTCTGAACTGTGTGATTGAGAAGGAACTGTTCCTACAAACTGTGCAGAAGAATTGGGATATGTACCTCTGTTACCGCGTTCTGAATGAATTTTATGCTTTTTAAGAAAGTTTGATTCCAAGTCTGCATAGTCTAGATCAGCTTAAATATTCATTTTTCATATGTTCTGAATGAATTTCTTGAAATAAATCGTTGAATTATTATTATTATTACTATTATTATTATTATTATTATTATTTACGATTAAGTAATTAGCTTTTATTTGGGTTTCTACTATAGCAAGCAATGAGGAGGGGTATCTGAGTTTAGAATCCCAGCAATCATGGCATTCAAGGTGTTTGGGAAAATGACTTTGTATTTCTCAAGATAAATGAAAGAGCTTTTTTTTTTTTCTTCATGGATTTGAATTTTACAGTTCATCCTTAGTTGCTGAAATATAGCTTAGTAACTAACTCTTCTAGAATTACATGTTAGTGAAGAATCTGTTTACTATTATCATTTATGTTTCATATGGTTAACTTTGTTTTGTGCAATGGTATGCTTGTTTTGTGTACTTTCAGGTATGAGTTGTTGGAGAAATTCTTCAACACCTTAGATAGCTCAATCAGGCTGCTCCAATTGAAAAGAACTGCAACAACATTTACCAATATTAGCCCCCAAATAGAAGTTTTAACCGACAGGTATGCAGAATCAGCATCTCTGATCCATTGATATTTTACAGATTTGTATTTGATGAGTTTTTATCGATGTGTAGTTACGAATGTTTGCTTTGTTCTTTTTTTTTTTCAAATCTTCAGGAGGTTTGATCTAATTGTTGTTATCGTAATTTGCGGTACATAAGTTACTACTGTTAGTACTGCTCTTCTAAGTTAATTTGTTAATCTGCGGTACATAAGTTAATTTGCGGTACATAAGTTACTACATAAGTTTTCAAATCTTCAGGAGGTTCAAATCTCCAGGAGGTTTAATTCGTTAATGCTGCTCTTCTAAGTTACTACTGTTAGTTAATGGATTAATGCTGCTAGCTTCAGTTAGTGGTGTTTGTGATTATTAGTGCTGCTCTTGAAAGTATCAACCGTACACGTTTGCGATTAGCTGTAAAACTACCAGTGGATCTGGATATGCTCTGTGTAGGGGCACATGATTTGGAGGTAGCATTGGGTGCAATTCCACAAAAAAAATCTGGCTTTGCTGTAATTTTGTTAGATTGAAACAGGGATATTATAGGTACTTTTTCGAATGGAGACAAATAGTTCAGTATTTGTTGATTCCTCCGGCAACTGAAATGTTCTATTATCTTGCAGATTCTAAAGCCTGCCTTTGCTGTGTTGGTTGATCACAAAACGAAAAGTTTCCTATTACTGGTTCGTGGAACTCATAGTGTCAAGGACACTCGACATCATCCTTTGGAGCCGTAGTACCATTTCATCACACGGTGGTGTGCGAAGGAGGAATTAGCAACTTTGGTTTTGGGTTACGCCCAGTGGAATGGTTGCGGTGCAAGATGGATTGCAAAGCTTGGAACTCCTTGTATTCTTGCAGCACTTGTGACTATCCGAATTACAAACTTAAGGTTTAACATTAACATTTCGCATTATATTTCACTTGAGACTTCTTTTCATATCCGTCTTTATTCTTTGCTTGATCGAGTCATGTACATGTACATTTAAAGGGATAGTTACAAAAACTACTTAGTTAAAAATCCATTAACTTTGAAATTTACAAAAGCACCATTGAGGTTACATATTGGAGTTAATGGAAATTCATGACGTCATCGATTTTTAAAATAATATCCTCACATATCCTAAATACTATTACAAGTAACCCTATCTTTTCGTCTTACATTTTACATTTACATCCCTCAATGTTTCTATATATTATAAAAATCCGAGAAGAAGTCGGGATATTTGTCATATTAATAAAGGTTGAGGGGTGTTATTGTCGAATGTTGGAAAATGTCAGCAAATTTTATCAGTTCGACCAACCGTTAGGCAAAATGTAAGACGAAATTAAACCTCAAGTGTGATTTTTTGTAATTTTTACAGTTGCCTTTTTTTTTTGGTAATTGGCATAAAACCTGAGAGGTAGCTTTTGTAATTGTCCTCTCGTTTAAAAATATCCATTTCATGCATATGGTGGAGAGCTCATTATTTACGTCTAATCTAATCTGAAACCTTCTTTTGTGATGTTTTAAATTGGCTTTTCTATTGCATGTAATCTCTCTCTCTCCCCCTCTCCCTCTCACTCTCACACACACACACACACATGCACTTTATGCGCTCACACATTATGGTGTATCTCAAATACCATTTGGATAGAAATAAATACCATATGGTTCCTACGGTCTTACAGGTAATGTTTTACATCATAGATGTCTTTTCATGAGTAGTTTCTCTTGATATATTACACAGTTAAGTTTTTCTCATTTTGTCTGTGGTGATATGCGTTTCACGATTTGTTTTTCTAATATGGTGGTTACAGATTGTGGGACACTCTCTTGGTGGTGGAACCGCTGCTTTATTAACATACATTTTGCGTGAACGGAAAGAATTATCAAATTCTACCTGCGTTGCATTCGCTCCAGGTTCATTTTATTGCTTATTTTGGATGAAAAGATATCATCAACAATTTTGTTCTCCTCGAAAGTAGCAGAGTTAATCAAACGTATACATCTTTTATTAGGAAATAATTTTTTCTGATGAATCTCTTTACAATTTTTTCTGGAAAATAATTTCTTGAAATATAGCTTAGTAACTAACTCTTCTAGCATTACATGTCAGTGAAGAATCTGTTTACTATTATCATTTATGTTTCATATGGTTAAACAGACACATGTCTACTCCACCGAGATCTCGTTCCACTTCTCCAGCAGAGACTATATCGAGAAAAACTAGACAATCGACACGATGTAGAGATATGACAAAAACACGAGTGGATGGAAAAAAATTACCGCTTGACCTCGATAAGGTCACAGGAAAAACAAAAAGAGCTCATAAAGTGAAGTTAAGCACGTATTTGGGAAAACTTGCTCGAGATAATGTTTCTATTTTGCACCCTAGATGGTTAGAAGTACCAGAATCGGATAAGAATATGATTTGGCAGGATGTTTTGGTATGTTCAGTAAAACCTTATCCACTTAACTTGCATGTTTGGACATTTTAAGATATTTTACCTTATTATTATTGTTGCCTAATTCTTTACTTTTCATTGTTATTGTTAGTCCAACTTTGATATTAGCAATAACGAACAATTGAAAGATAAGATATTGCAATCAGTGGGCTTAAAGTGCAGACAGTTTAAATCAGAATTGACACGTATTTGGGTATATGGTGCGTACAAGGACATGTCTCCTTGTGAAAATACAATATCTCGGAGGATTGGGACGAATTCAAAAGATTAGACTAGATCCTTCTTGGGAGGTAAATCGAGTTTTATTGTCTCTGCAATGCTTGTGTATTGTTATACTTGTGTTAGTGTTTCTCTTCATAATCACGGTAAAAGGAAAAAAGCACAGACATCCAAAATCGAACACGGCTCCCCATACGATGTCTCGTGGAGGTTATGATTGGCTTGAAGAGAAGATCATGGAAAGTAAACTAAAGCAACGGCAAGAGGAAGCCAAACAATGGGTGCCGATACAATTGTTGATCCTCCATCTCCTCCGACACGCCACCAAAAATATAAGTTGGGTCGAATTAAGAAATCGGGTGAGATGACATCGATGCAAAGACGCGAGATCGCTAAGAGAATTGTAAGTTATTAATTTTGTTCTGCTTTTCCTATATGTACATAATAAAACTCTCGTGTTTAAGCTAAAATGCACCAAACAAACACTCTGCATAAAATCCTCTTCCGTTGAATTTCCGCAAAAAAATTAACGGCGTTCATTTTTCGTTAATAAAATATAAAAATATTAAAAAAATATTTAAATTCGAAATGATTTAAAAAAGCTAAATTATTTTTGAATTTGATTTGATCTAAAAAATCGAAAATTAATCAATATTTTAAATTATTCGAAATTGAGAAAAATTAGCATGAAATAATTACATTTTTAAAGTCAAAAATTATATAATTTTAGGTTAGTGTATTATTTTAGGTACTGTGCACTCGTTTTTCTATTTTCTCTTAATGATAAGGTATTTGATTACATGCGGATGGTCAAGATTATTACAAGTACAATAATGTTATCATCAAAAATAAAAACTTAAATCACAATAACTCATTCGTTCAATAACTAGAAAGCTCTAAATGCTTAAAGACCATTTCACTGTTTGACTTGTTGTTATTAATTTTTATTTAAATATATGATTGTTTTACAAGTTATTCAAATGCTCTATCTTTATTTGTTGGAGGATGAGTTTGAGGAGCAGTGCTCACAGGGTTCCTTTGTTAACGAGGGCCGCAAGGATATATTAGCAGTGCGGTTGGGCGACGAGCACCGGGTCGTGTTCGTGGTGTTGGATTCGGTGTGGGCATTCGAGAGTACTTTGGAGGTCGTTCTCGTGGGTCGGCAACATCATTAGTAAGTCCAGAATTTTGGAAGCGCCTAACACAAGAGATTACACACGAAGTCACACAAAACTTAATGAAGCAGTTCGGCCCCGCTTTGGAATCATTGAATCAATCTCAACATACTCCAGTACATAATGACACACCTCCTCTACGTGTCAGCACAAAGGGGAGTTGTATTGTCGCTGCAAACCCCTTAGGGGAGGAGAAAAACGTGGACAAGGTCGATCGAGTTGAGTTGTATATCGATGAGCATCCTCCTCGTCTGGTAGCCCTTGGGAGAGTTATTGAGGGGGGGCCAACCTTACACGGTGTGCCTCTATCTGGTGATTTAGATAGAGTGATGGTTGAAGATGTTCGAGACCCTGATGCTCCAGTCCCGGTTCCCACGTCGGAGGTAAGTTTAGTGGGGCAAGCCGTAGGTGGTTTTATTGCATGGCCAAGGCGTCTAATCAAATCTGTTTTAGCACAGGTATTTTTTTCTTTTGTCTTTATTAGAAAAAGTATACATTTTATTAAATAGAAATAGAATAACTAATAATAGTCGGATATAAGGGGTATACATTTCTCTTGTGTCTCACATTTGCTGATATAAAAGCCTTTGAATGCTGCTGATCAACCTGACTGCTATGAAACCATTTCCTCACTTGTCATTATGTCAGCAGACATTTTTTGTTGAAATGGATCAGCTCCTTATTTTCCTCATTATGTCACTGACATTTTTCCTCACCGATCGCTATATAACCTTGACTCCTTATTTTTATTTTTATCTTTTTACATACAAATCTCGATTGACAATGTTAATAACTAGGGTCGATTGATCTCTTTTTATTTTTCTAACAATTTTGTAAAATATTTAAGGCAATGATCGAGTTGTTATTTGTTTGATCAACTTTGTTGCTATGAAACCATTTCCTCACTTCTCATCCCATCTAAAGAGTTCTATTGTTTTATATCTGATGTCCTTACTTTTATATTATTTAATATTTTTTAAGGATATTGTGCAACCAAAAAAGAAGCGAGTTCGGCCGGTTGATGATTCAGAATCCGTACAAGATCCAATTTTGGAATTGCTTAAAATTTCCCCATCCCTTTATAAGAATCCTTTGCGGGTGCCGTTGGGTGATTTCTTTGGCGTAGTTGACACTGAGGTGCCATTGTACATATGTCACACCGATGTTTTAGAAATCTTTCATGGGGATGATTGGCTTAGCATCTCAGTTATGCAACTCTGGATCACGTAAGTAAATTTTATAACTAATTTTTAATAATATGAGTTTATGTTAGTGTTATGTCTGAGATTTTGTTAAATCGTTTTTCTGTGAAACGTAGCTTTATCATGATGATAGTGTTAATTGAGATTCAATGTTGTTGATGATTATTACATACATTAAACACTTTTGCTAAATTCAGTGAACAAATTGTGATTTTATAGTGTCAATCGGTTATACAACTCTGATAATAATCTGCATTTAATTTATAGTTATCAAAAGTTAAACTTCTTTTTATTGGATATTAGGTACCTAAAATCATTAATCGTAGACACGATGAATGATAATTTGTATGGATTCCTTGAGCCTCAGTCCATACAAAGTATGGGTAATAAGAAGTCTGAAGCCACATCGTACATTCTACGACATATCCAGGATTAAAAAAAAACAGATTTTTCTAGGAGCTTATCACCACGAGTAAGTACAACGACCTACTTGATTAGCGTCAAATTTTAAACAATGCAACACTTTTGGTTAAATAAGAAATTTTATAACTTGTTTATCAAAATTAGCTTGTTTCTTTTCAAAATGCAGGCGACATTGGCAACTCTTGGTAATTTTACCTAAGCAAGGGACTGCCGTGTGGTTTTGTTCATTACATCGTAAGCCCGATCAGGATATCAAATTCATAGTGCAGAGGTAAGCTTCTGAAGAAGTGAAATGAATAAAGATAGAATGATTTATACATTTCTATTCAGTTTTTTTGTTAAGCGCAATATCTGCTTCTTGTTGGCTACATGATTTTTCTTGTTATATTGGCCTTCTCCAAAATCAACAAATACATCATTTCCTTCCAAATGTGGCCTTCTAAGTTTGGATGTTCTCAAGGACCTGTGGAACCAATAGAAAGCTGTGAATTTCTCTTAGTTATTTTGTGTTCTGTTTTGTTTTCTCATTTTGTCTGACTGAATATGTTGTTTATGAGCTGTAATAGGAGAGGCGCTGAATATGTTGTTTATGAGCTGAAATATGTTGTTTATCAGAAGCCTTCTCATCACCACTGCCAATAAAATTATCAGAAAGATCTGGTGGATGGTTTTCAGTGGAGAACATCTGCTGATACACCTTTTTTTTCTTGGTCTTTGTCAAAGCCAACACAAGAATTTACAGTATCTCCTTCCCAAACAAGACCTTATTAACTTACTATCCTTAGCCTTCAGCATAACAGTGGCCTAAGGCCCTCTCTCAGCAAATAAAAACCCACCTCAAAGATTGAAACTTTATTCATATATATATATCCATCATAGCCCACCTCCTGCAAAGAAAATAGAGGGGGGGGGGGGGAAAGGAAACCCATAAATATTTGGGACTGCAATAGTAAATTTATTTTCTGATCATCATGTGAGATGAAGCTTTGGAAGAGGAAATAAAGGTATATATATAATAAGTCATGATCAAAACCCTTACTAGTATAAGTGTTATTTTATGTGGGATTGATTTTTGCTGAAGCTTTTCAAAGATGGGAAGAACATCAAGAATCATGTCAACGGTGAAGCAACACCATAAAATCACGAGAGAGGGGAAAAATTGAAATACGAGAGGATCAAAGAATTTTTATTTTATTTTTTTCGGACTGTCTTATAATCTGTGACTTCTTGTACTATTCATAACACAATTATGTTTTCCTTACTTCTAGTATTGTGACCTCATTGAGAGTGTTGGATGGTGCGCACGAGTAAATCCAAGCAGTCATTCAATGGATTTATCCCAAAGTAAGTAAAATTTCAATCCCAAAACTTACGTATAATTTTGTGTGATTTTATCTTGCTTGACAAATATTCTTTTACCGATTGCAATTTTTAATATTTCTTTTTTAGTGTAATAAACAAAATGGTGGTTGGGAGTGTGGATATTATGTCATGAATCGGATGCGGACCATAGTTCAGCCGGGATTGCGAAAATTGGATGGAGGTAATTTTATCAAGTCAAATTAATCATATTTTTTTTTCTGTTTTTGTACTGAAAAGTATTTTCATAAATTATATGACAGATATTTAGTGATACTCAAGCGCTTCCTGAAGAGAGCATTAAAGAAATTCGAACGCAATGGGCGAAATATTT
Source organism: Orobanche coerulescens (assembly GCA_033398695.1). Lineage (NCBI taxonomy): Eukaryota > Viridiplantae > Streptophyta > Magnoliopsida > Lamiales > Orobanchaceae > Orobanche > Orobanche coerulescens. Next base: position 56,220 of record JAWKAU010000438.1, on the reverse strand, counting down.
TCTCACCAAATTTGTTTAGATTTTTCTATGACATACAAACGGTTGGTTCTTGTTATTCTCGAATCGGTAAGTTCATGAAGTTAAAAGTTTTTGGGGCTTTTATAAGGATGTGTATTTTTATTTTGTAGTTAGTTGGTAATGCTTGTTGTAAACCGTTGAGATAGTTAAAAAATTCTTTGCTTCATAGTTCATAATACATTTGTTGCTTAAAAATTATGTTTGGTTGGTTGTTGTTTGAGATGTTTGGTTGGTTTTCGTTTGAGATGTTTGGTTGTTTTCGTTTCTGATCATAAAAAATTATTGGTGTAGGTTGGGCCAATTTTTTTATACAGGAACTGACTGGGAACAATCCACATCGGTTAGAAACCGATGTGAATTAAGTGTTATTAACATCGGTTGTAACCGATGTAGTAAGAGTTATTTACATCGGTTTTCAACCGATGTGAATTAGAATTATTAACATCGGTTGCAACCGATGTAAATTCACATCGGTTATAACCGATGTAAATTCACATCGGTTATAACCGATGTGAATTAAGAGTTATTTACATCGGTTGAAAACCGATGTGAATTAGAATTTTTCACATCGGCTAAAACCGATGTGAATTTACATCGGTTGTAAACCGATGTAAAAAAACAACATCGGTAGATATGACATCGGTTTTATAATCGATGTGAAACAACTAAAAAACCGATGTCGTATCCTGTTTTCATAGTAGTGAAGAGGACTAGGCTCATGAAGTTCCATTGGATTTGTATTTAAGTTTCATGAGATTCCTATAACACTAGGCTCATGATGTTCCTTTGGATTCGGATTAAAGGTTCATGAGGTTCCTAGAGGACTAGGATCATGAAGTCCCTTTATATTCGGATTAAAGGTTCATGAGTTTCCTAAAGGACTAGGCTCATGAAGTTCCTCCATTGGATTTGAATTTAAGGTTCCCGAGGTTCCTAGAGAACTAGGCTCATGTAGTTCCATTAGATTTGGATTTAAGGTTCATGAGGTTCCTAGAAGGCTAGGCTCATGAAGTTCCTTTGAATTTTGATTTAAGATTCATGAGGTTCAAAGAGGACTAGGCTCATGAAGTTTCTTTGGATTTGGATTTAAGGTTCATGAGGTTCACAGAGGACAAGGCTCATGAAGTTCCATTCGATTTGGATTTAAGGTTTATGAGGTTCTTAGAGGACTAGACTCATGAAGTTCCATTAGTTTAGATTTAAGGTTCATGATGTTCCTAGAAGACTAGGCTCATGAAGTTTTTGGGATTTGGATTAAAAGTTCATGAGGTTCCAAGAGGATTAGGCTCATGAAGTTCATTGGATTTGGATTTAAGGTTTACAAGATTCCTATTGGATTATGCTCATGAAGTTCCTTTGGATTTGATTTAACGTTCATGAAGTTCTTAGTGGACTAGGCTAATGAGGTTCGCTTGGATTTGAATTTAAGGTTCATGAGTTTCCATGAGGACTAGGCTCATGAAGTCCCAATGATTTGTATTAAAGTTTCATGAGGTTCCTACACGACTAGGCTCAAGAAGTTCCTTGGCTTTGGATTTAAGGTTCATGATGTTCTGGAGGACTAGGCTCATGAAGTTCCTTTGGATTTGTATTTAAGGTTCATGAGGTTCCTAGAGGACTAGGCTCATGAAGTTCCATTGGATTTGGATTTAAGGTTAATGAGGTTCCTAGAAGACTATGCTCATGAAGTTCCTTCGGATTTGGATTAAAGGTTCATGAGGTTCCTAGAGTACTAGGCTCATGAAGTTCCTTCGAATTTGGATTAAAGGTTCATGAGGTTCCTAGAGGACTAGGCTCATGAAGTTCCTTTGGATTTGGATTTAAGTATCATGAGTTTCCTAGTGGACTATGCTCATGAAGTTCCATTGGATTTGGATTTAAGGTTTATGAGTTTCCTAGAGGACTAGTCTCATGCAGTTCCATTGATTTTGGATTCAAGTTTCATGAAGTTCCTAGAGGACTAGACTGATGTAGTTCCATTCGATTTGGATTTAAGGTTCATAAGGTTCTTAGAGGATTAGACTCAATAAGTTCCTTTGAGTTTAGATTTAAGGTTCATGAGGTTCATAGAGGACTAGGCTCATGAAGTTCCATTGGATTTGGATTTAAGGTTCATGAGATTCCTAGAGGACTAGGCTCATGAAGTTCCTTTGATTTGTATTTAAGGTTTATGAGGTTCCTAGAGGACTAGGCTCATGAAGTTCCATTGGATTTGGATTTAAGGTTCATGAGGTTCTTAGAGGACTAGACTCAAAAAGTTCCTTTGAGTTTGGATTTAAGGTTCATGAGGTTCATAGAGGACCAAGCTTATGAAGTTCCATTGGATTTGGATTTAAGGTTCATGAGGTTCTTAGTGGACTAGGCTCATGAAGTTCGCTTGGATTTGGATTAAAGGTTCATGGAGTTCCTAGAGAACTAGGCTCATGAAGTTTCTTAGGATTTGGATTAAAGGTTCATGAGGTTCCTAGAGGACTAGGCTCATAAAGTTCCTTCGGATTTGGATTAAAGGGTTCATGAGGTTCCTAGAGGACTAGGCTCACGAAGTTCCTTCGAATTTGGATTAAAGGTTCATGAGGTTCCTAGAGGACTAGGCTCATGAAGTTCCCTTGGATTTGGATTTAAGTATCATGAGGTACCTAGAGGACTAGGCTCATGAAGTTCCATTGGATTTGGATTTAAGGTTTATGAGTTTCCTAGAGGACTAGTCTCATGCAGTTCCATTGATTTTGGATTCAAGTTTCATGAAGTTCTTAGAAGACTAGACTGATGTAGTTCCATTCGATTTGGATTTGGATTACAGGTTCATGGAGTTCCTAGAGAACTAGGCTCATGAAGTTTCTTAGGATTTGGATTAAAGGTTCATGAGATTCCTAGAGGAATAGGCTCATGAAGTTCCTTGGGATTTGGATTAAAGGTTCATGAGGTTCCTAGAGGACTAGGTTCATGAAGTTCCTTTGGATTTGGATTTAAGTTTCATGAGGTACCTAGAGGACTAGGCTCATGAAGTTCCATTGGATTTGGATTTAAGGTCAATGAGGTTCCTATAGGACTAGGCTCATGAAAGTTCCTTCAGATTTGGATTAAAGGTTCATGAGGTTCCTAGAGGGCTAGGGTCATGAAGTTCCATTGGATTTGGATTCAAGGTTAATGAGGTTCCTATAGGACTAGGCTCATGAAGTTCCTTCGAATTTGGATTAAAGGTTCATGAGGTTCCTAGAGGACTAGGCTCATGAAGTTCCCTTGGATTTGGATTTAAGTATCATGAGGTACCTAGAGGACTAGGCTCATGAAGTTCCATTGGATTTGGATTTAAGGTTTATGAGTTTCCTAGAGGACTAGTCTCATGCAGTTCCATTGATTTTGGATTCAAGTTTCATGAAGTTCTTAGAAGACTAGACTGATGTAGTTCCATTCGATTTGGATTTAAGGTTCATAAGGTTCTTAGAGGATTAGACTCAATAAGTTCCTTTGAGTTTAGATTTAAGGTTCATGAGGTTCATAGAGGACTAGGCTCATGAAGTTCCATTGGATTTGGATTTAAGGTTCATGAGATTCCTAGAGGACTAGGCTCATGAAGTTCCTTTGATTTGTATTTAAGGTTCATAAGGTTCCTAAAGGACTAGGCTCAGGAAGCTCCATTCGATTTGGATTTAAGGTTCATAAGGTTCTTAGAGGACTAGACTCAAAAAGTTCCTTTGAGTTTGGATTTAAGGTTCATGAGGTTCATAGAGGACCAAGCTTATGAAGTTCCATTGGATTTGGATTTAAGGTTCATGAGGTTCTTAGTGGACTAGGCTCATGAAGTTCGCTTGGATTTGGATTAAAGGTTCATGGAGTTCCTAGAGAACTAGGCTCATGAAGTTTCTTAGGATTTGGATTAAAGGTTCATGAGGTTCATAGAGGACTAGGCTCATAAAGTTCCTTCGGATTTGGATTAAAGGGTTCATGAGGTTCCTAGAGGACTAGGCTCACAAAGTTCCTTTGGATTTGGATTTAAGTTTCATGAGGTACCTAGAGGACTAGGCTCATGAAGTTCCATTGGATTTGGATTTAAGGTTAATGAGGTTCCTATAGGACTAGGCTCATGAAGTTCCTTCGGATTTGGATTAAAGGTTCATGAGGTTCCTAGAGGACCAGGCTCATGAAGTTACATTGGATTTGGATTTAAGGTTAATGAGGTTCCTATAGGACTAGGCTCATGAAGTTCCTTCGAATTTGGATTAAATGTTCATGAGGTTCCTAGAGGACTAGGCTCATGAAGTTCCATTGGATTTGGATTTAAGTATCATGAGGTACCTAGAAGACTAGGCTCATGAAGTTCCATTGGATTTGGATTTGGATTTAAGGTTTACGAGTTTCCTAGAGGACTAGTCTCATGAAGTTCCATTGATTTTGGATTCAAGTTTCATGAAGTTCCTAGAGGACTAGACTGATATAGTTCCATTCGATTTGGATTTAATGTTCATAAGGTTCTTAGAGGATTAGACTCAAGAAGTTCCTTTGAGTTTAGATTTAAGGTTCATGAGGTTCATAGAGGACTAGGCTCATGAAGTTTTTTGGGATTTGGATTAAAGGTTCATGGGTTCCTAGTGGATTAGGCTCATGAATTTCATTCAGATTTAGATTAAAGGTTTACAAGGTTCCTATTGGATTAGGCTCATAAATTTCCATTAGATTTGGATTTAAGTTTTATGAGGTTCTTAGTGGACTAGGCTCATGAAGTTCGCTTGGATTTGGATTACAGGTTCATGGAGTTCCTAGAGAACTAGGCTCATGAAGTTTCTTAGGATTTGGATTAAAGTTTCGTGAGGTTCCTAGAGGACTAGGCTCATGAAGTTCCTTCAGATTTGGATTAAAGGTTCATGAGGTTCCTAGAGGACTAGGCTCATGAAGTTCCTTTGGATTTGGATTTAAGTTTCATGAGGTACCTAGAGGACTAGGCTCATGAAGTTCCATTGGATTTGGATTTAAGGTTAATGAGGTTCCTATAGGACTAGACTCATGAAGTTCCTTCGGATTTGGATTAAAGGTTCATGAGGTTCCTAGAGTACTAGGCTCATGAAGTTCCTTCGAATTTGGATTAAAGGTTCATGAGGTTCCTAGAGGACTAGGCTCATGAAGTTCCTTTGGATTTTTTTTTTTTTTTTGGGTAAAGGGGACAAGACCCCGGTAAAATATATTAATAACCCAAAAATCCGATAAGTACAAATGAATGTGACTGAGTGTCACATTAACCTCAAGCCATAGCTCGAACTTCCACTAAATCATATGACATGCCATATGATATCTAGACTATTACAAAGCCGATAACACCAATAGGAAAGAACCACCTAACGGTGCACAAACAAAATGGAACAACCATAACTTAAACAAACACGACTTTAGGAAGATCCCAAAGTCTCGCCATTGTTTCTCCACTCTTGGACTTCTTAAACTTGCAAGATAGAAGTTTAAAACGCAGACGAAACTATGCAATCAACAATGCAGTCAGAAACGCTTACCTTTTTGAACAACCTCCAATTCCGCTCTTGCCAAATATAGTATGCCGATGACCACAACTAGCTTAGCAATCACACTACACGAGGTACGACGTTTACTAATAGGGAGCAAGTCTTGAATAATATCATATATGTTTGGATTAGAATTGAGACCATACGACCTTTCACCCTATTCCAAATACCATTCGCTGTGCACTCAAAAACAAATGCTCATGAGAGTCGGTCTTGTCTCACACAGAGCAGACTGGACCAAGCGAATTCGACACATCACGCCGGAATAAGGTCTTGAGTTTTTAACTTCCCTCGAATAATAAGCCACAAATTAATAGCATGTCTTGGAATCTGATTCGGATACTGCACCATGCTATACTGCATCACCTTCGAATCTCGCAATCGAATATCATTCCAAACTTGGGAGACCGAGAAATTTTTAACATGACCCTGACTATTTCTCCAAATCAGCCGATCTACTTCATCATTTTTAACATGACCCTGACTATTTTTAACATGACCCTGACTATTTTTAACATGAAGTTCCTTTGGATTTGGATTTAAGTATCATGAGGTACCTAGAGGATTAGGCTCATGAAGTTCCATTGGATTTGGATTTAAGGTTTATGAGTTTCCTAGAGGACTAGTCTCATGCAGTTCCATTGATTTTGGATTCAAGTTTCATGAAGTTCCTAGAGGACTAGACTGATGTAGTTCCATTCGATTTGGATTTAAGGTTCATAAGGTTCTTAGAGGATTAGACTCAATAAGTTCCTTTGAGTTTAGATTTAAGGTTCATGAGGTTCATAGAGGACTAGGCTCATGAAGTTCCATTGGATTTGGATTTAAGGTTCATGAGATTCCTAGAGGACTAGGCTCATGAAGTTCCTTTGATTTGTATTTAAGGTTAATAAGGTTCCTAAAGGACTAGGCTCAGGAAGTTCCATTCGATTTGGATTTAAGGTTCATAAGGTTCTTAGAGGACTAGACTCAAAAAGTTCCTTTGAGTTTGGATTTAAGGTTCATGAGGTTCATAGAGGACCAAGCTTATGAAGTTCCATTGGATTTGGATTTAAGGTTCATGAGGTTCTTAGTGGACTAGGCTCATGAAGTTCGCTTGGATTTGGATTAAAGGTTCATGGAGTTCCTAGAGAACTAGGCTCATGAAGTTTCTTAGGATTTGGATTAAAGGTTCATGAGGTTCCTAGAGGACTAGGCTCATAAAGTTCCTTCGGATTTGGATTAAAGGGTTCATGAGCTTCCTAGAGGACTAGGCTCACGAAGTTCCTTTGGATTTGGATTTAAGTTTCATGAGGTACCTAGAGGACTAGGCTCATGAAGTTCCATTGGATTTGGATTTAAGGTTAATGAGGTTCCTATAGGACTAGGCTCATGAAGTTCCTTCGGATTTGGATTAAAGGTTCATGAGGTTCCTAGAGGACCAGGCTCATGAAGTTACATTGGATTTGGATTTAAGGTTAATGAGGTTCCTATAGGACTAGGCTCATGAAGTTCCTTCGAATTTGGATTAAATGTTCATGAGGTTCCTAGAGGACTAGGCTCATGAAGTTCCCTTGGATTTGGATTTAAGTATCATGAGGTACCTAGAGAACTAGGCTCATGAAGTTCCATTGGATTTGGATTTGGATTTAAGGTTTATGAGTTTCCTAGAGGACTAGTCTCATGAAGTTCCATTGATTTTGGATTCAAGTCTCATGAAGTTCCTAGAGGACTAGACTGATGTAGTTCCATTCGATTTGGATTTAATGTTCATAAGGTTCTTAGAGGATTAGACTCAAGAAGTTCCTTTGAGTTTAGATTTAAGGTTCATGAGGTTCATAGAGGACTAGGCTCATGAAGTTTTTTGGGATTTGGATTAAAGTTTCATGGGTTCCTAGTGGATTAGGCTCATGAATTTCATTCAGATTTAGATTAAAGGTTTACAAAGTTCCTATTGGATTAGGCTCATAAATTTCCATGGGATTTGGATTTAAGTTTTATGAGGTTCTTAGTGGACTAGGCTCATGAAGTTCGCTTGGATTTGGATTACAGGTTCATGGAGTTCCTAGAGAACTAGGCTCATGAAGTTTCTTAGGATTTGGATTAAAGTTTCATGAGGTTCCTAGAGGACTAGGCTCATGAAGTTCCTTCAGATTTGGATTAAAGGTTCATGAGGTTCCTAGAGGACTAGGCTCATGAAGTTCCTTTGGATTTGGATTTAAGTTTCATGAGGTACCTAGAGGACTAGGCTCATGAAGTTCTATTGGATTTGGATTTAAGGTTAATGAGGTTCCTATAGGACTAGACTCATGAAGTTCCTTCGGATTTGGATTAAAGGTTCATGAGGTTCCTAGAGGACTAGGCTCATTAAGTTCCTTTGGATTTGGATTTAAGGTTCATGAGGTACCTAGAGGACTAGGCTAATGAAGTTCCATTGGATTTGGATTTAAGGTTTATGAGGTTCCTAGAGGACTAGGCTCATGAAGTTCCATTGGATTTGGATTCAAGGTTCATGAGATTCCTAGAGGACTAGGCTCATGAAGTTCCTTTGATTTGTATTTAAGGTTCATAAGGTTCCTAAAGGACTAGGCTCAGGATGTTCCATTCGATTTGGATTTAAGGTTCATAAGGTTCTTAGAGGACTAGACTCAAAAAGTTCCTTTGAGTTTGGATTTGAGGTTCATGAGGTTCATAGAGGACCAGGCTCATGAAGTTCCATTGGATTTGGATTTAAGGTTCATGAGGTTCTTAGTGGACTAGGCTCATGAAGTTCGCTTGGATTTGGATTAAAGGTTCATGGAGTTCCTAGAGAACTAGGCTCATGAAGTTCCTTTGAGTTTGGATTTAAGGTTCATGAGGTTCATAGAGGACCAAGCTCATGAAGTTCCATTGGATTTGGATTTAAGGTTCATGAGGTTCTTAGTGGACTAGGCTCATGAAGTTCGCTTGGATTTGGATTAAAGGTTCATGTAGTTCCTAGAGAACTAGGCTCATGAAGTTTCTTAGGATTTGGATTAAAGGTTCATGAGGTTCCTAGAGGACTAGGCTCATAAAGTTCCTTCGGATTTGGATTAAAGGGTTCATGAGGTTCCTAGAGGACTAGGCTCATGAAGTTCCTCTGGATTTGGATTTAAGTTTCATGAGGTACCTAGAGGACTAGGCTCATGAAGTTCCATTGGATTTGGATTTAAGGTTAATGAGGTTCCTATAGGACTAGGCTCATGAAGTTCCTTCGGATTTGGATTAAAGGTTCATGAGGTTCCTAGAGGACCAGGCTCATGAAGTTACATTGGATTTGGATTTAAGGTTAATGAGGTTCCTATAGGACTAGGCTCATGAAGTTCCTTCGAATTTGGATTAAATGTTCATGAGGTTCCTAGAGGACTAGGCTCATGAAGTTCCCTTGGATTTGGATTTAAGTATCATGAGGTACCTAGAGGACTAGGCTCATGAAGTTCCATTGGATTTGGATTTGGATTTAAGGTTTATGAGTTTCCTAGAGGACTAGTCTCATGAAGTTCCATTGATTTTGGATTCAAGTTTCATGAAGTTCCTAGAGGACTAGACTGATGTAGTTCCATTCAATTTGGATTTAATGTTCATAAGGTTCTTAGAGGATTAGACTCAAGAAGTTCCTTTGAGTTTAGATTTAAGGTTCATGAGGTTCATAGAGGACTAGGCTCATGAAGTTTTTTGGGATTTGGATTAAAGGTTCATGGGTTCCTAGTGGATTAGGCTCATGAATTTCATTCAGATTTAGATTAAAGGTTTACAAGGTTCCTATTGGATTAGGCTCATAAATTTCCATTGGATTTGGATTTAAGGTTTATGTGGTTCTTAGTGGACTAGGCTCATGAAGTTCGCTTGGATTTGGATTACAGGTTCATGGAGTTCCTAGAGAACTAGGCTCATGAAGTTTCTTAGGATTTGGATTAAAGTTTCATGAGGTTCCTAGAGGACTAGGCTCATGAAGTTCCTTCAGATTTGGATTAAAGGTTCATGAGGTTCCTAGAGGACTAGGCTCATGAAGTTCCTTTGGATTTGGATTTAAGTTTCATGAGGTACCTAGAGGACTAGGCTCATGAAGTTCCACTGGATTTGGATTTAAGGTTAATGAGGTTCCTATAGGACTAGACTCATGAAGTTCCTTCGGATTTGGATTAAAGGTTCATGAGGTTCCTAGAGGACTAGGCTCATTAAGTTCCTTTGGATTTGGATTTAAGGTTCATGAGGTACCTAGAGGACTAGGCTCATGAAGTTCCATTGGATTTGGATTTAAGGTTTATGAGGTTCCTATAGGACTAGGCTCATGAAGTTCCATTAGATTTGGATTCAAGGTTCATGAGATTCCTAGAGGACTAGGCTCATGAAGTTCCTTTGATTTGTATTTAAGGTTCATAAGGTTCCTCAAGGACTAGGCTCAGGAAGTTCCATTCGATTTGGATTTAAGGTTCATAAGGTTCTTAGAGGACTAGACTCAAAAAGTTCCTTTGAGTTTGGATTTAAGGTTCATGAGGTTCATAGAGGACCAGGCTCATGAAGTTCCATTAGATTTGGATTTAAGGTTAATGAGGTTCTTAGTGGACTAGGCTCATGAAGTTCGCTTGGATTTGGATTAAAGGTTCATGGAGTTCCTAGAGAACTAGGCTCATGAAGTTTCTTAGGATTTGGATTAAAGGTTCATGAGGTTCCTAGAGGACTAGGCTCATGAAGTTCCTTCAGATTTGGATTAAAGGTTCATGAGGTTCCTAGAGGACTAGGCTCATGAAGTTCCATTGGATTTAGATTTAAGGTTAATGAGGTTCCTATAGGACTAGACTCATGAAGTTCCTTCGGATTTGGATTAAAGGTTCATGAGGTTCCTAGAGGACTAGGCTCATTAAGTTCTTTTGGATTTGGATTAAAGGGTTCATGAGGTTCCTAGAGGACTAGGCTCATGAAGTTCCTTTGGATTTGGATTTAAGTTTCATGAGGTACCTAGAGGACTAGGCTCATGAAGTTCCATTGGATTTGGATTTAAGGTTAATGAGGTTCCTATAGGACTAGGCTCATGAAGTTCCTTCGGATTTGGATTAAAGGTTCATGAGGTTCCTAGAGGACCAGGCTCATGAAGTTACATTGGATTTGGATTTAAGGTTAATGAGGTTCCTATAGGACTAGGCTCATGAAGTTCCTACGAATTTGGATTAAATGTTCATGAGGTTCCTAGAGGACTAGGCTCATGAAGTTCCCTTGGATTTGGATTTAAGTATCATGAGGTACCTAGAGGACTAGGCTCATGAAGTTCCATTGGATTTGGATTTGGATTTAAGGTTTATGAGTTTCCTAGAGGACTAGTCTCATGAAGTTCCATTGATTTTGGATTCAAGTTTCATGAAGTACCTAGAGGACTAGACTGATGTAGTTTCATTCGATTTGGATTTAATGTTCATAAGGTTCTTAGAGGATTAAACTCAAGAAGTTCCTTTGAGTTTAGATTTAAGGTTCATGAGGTTCATAGAGGACTAGGCTCATGAAGTTTTTTGGGATTTGGATTAAAGGTTCATGGGTTCCTAGTGGATTAGGCTCATGAATTTCATTCAGATTTAGATTAAAGGTTTACAAGGTTCCTATTGGATTAGGCTGATAAATTTCCATTGGATTTGGATTTAAGGTTTATGTGGTTCTTAGTGGACTAGGCCCATGAAGTTCGCTTGGATTTGGATTACAGGTTCATGAATTTCCTAGAGAACTAGGCTCATGAAGTTTCTTAGGATTTGGATTAAAGGTTCATGAGGTTCCTAGAGGACTAGGCTCATGAAGTTCCTTCAGATTTGGATTAAAGGTTCATGAGGTTCCTAGAGGACTAGGCTCATGAAGTTCCATTGGATTTGGATTTAAGGTTAATGAGGTTCCTATAGGACTAGGCTCATGAAGTTCCTTCGGATTTGGATTAAAGGTTCATGAGGTTCCTAGAGGACTAGGCTCATTAAGTTCCTTTGGATTTGGATTAAAGGGTTCTTGAGGTTCCTAGAGGACTAGGCTCATGAAGTTCCTTTGGATTTGGATTTAAGGTTCATGAGGTACCTAGAGGACTAGGCTCATGAAGTTCCATCGATTTGGATTTAAGGTTAATGAGGTTCCTATAGGACTAGGCTCATGAAGTTCCTTCGGATTTGGATTAAAGGTTCATGAGGTACCTAGAGGACCACGCACAAGAAGTTACATTGGATTTGGATTTAAGGTTAATGAGGTTCCTATAGGACTAGGCTCATGAAGTTCCTTCGAATTTGGATTAAATGTTCATGAGGTTCCTAGAGGACTAGGCTCATGAAGTTCCCTTGGATTTGGATTTAAGTATCATGAGGTACCTAGAGGACTAGGCTCATGAAGTTCCATTGGATTTGGATTTGGATTTAAGGTTTATGAGTTTCCTAGAGGACTAGTCTCATGAAGTTCCATTGATTTTGGATTCAAGTTTCATGAAGTACCTAGAGGACTAGAATGATGTAGTTCCATTCGATTTGGATTTAATGTTCATAAGGTTCTTAGAGGATTAGACTCAAGAAGTTCCTTTGAGTTTAGATTTAAGGTTCATGAGGTTCATAGAGGACTAGGCTCATGAAGTTTTTTGGGATTTGGATTAAAGGTTCATGGGTTCCTAGTGGATTAGGCTCATGAATTTCATTCAGATTTAGATTAAAGGTTTACAAGGTTCCTATTGGATTAGGCTCATAAATTTCCATTGGATTTGGATTTAAGGTTTATGTGGTTCTTAGTGGACTAGGCTCATGAAGTTCGCTTGGATTTGGATTACAGGTTCATGGAGTTCCTAGAGAACTAGGCTCATGAAGTTTCTTAGGATTTGGATTAAAGTTTCATGAGGTTCCTAGAGGACTAGGCTCATGAAGTTCCTTCAGATTTGGATTAAAGGTTCATGAGGTTCCTAGAGGACTAGGCTCATGAAGTTCCTTTGGATTTGGATTTAAGTTTCATGAGGTAGCTAGAGGACTAGGCTCATGAAGTTCCATTGGATTTGGATTTAAGGTTAATGAGGTTCCTATAGGACTAGACTCATGAAGTTCCTTCGGATTTGGATTAAAGGTTCCTAGAGGACTAGGCTCATTAAGTTCCTTTGGATTTAGATTTAAGGTTCATGAGGTACCTAGAGGACTAGGCTCATGAAGTTCCATTGGATTTGGATTTAAGGTTAATGAGGTTCCTATAGGACTAGGCTCATGAAGTTCCATTGGATTTGGATTCAAGGTTCATGAGATTCCTAGAGGACTAGGCTCATGAAGTTCCTTTGATTTGTATTTAAGGTTCATAAGGTTCCTAAAGGACTAGGCTCAGGAAGTTCCATTCGATTTGGATTTAAGGTTCATAAGGTTCTTAGAGGACTAGACTCAAAAAGTTCCTTTGAGTTTGGATTTAAGGTTCATGAGGTTCATAGAGGACGAGGCTCATGAAGTTCCATTGGATTTGGATTTAAGGTTAATGAGGTTCTTAGTGGACTAGGCTCATGAAGTTCGCTTGGGATTTGGATTAAAGGAACATGAGGTTCCTAGAGGACTAGGCTCGTGAAGTTCCTTCAGATTTGGATTAAAGGTTCATGAGGTTCCTAGAGGACTAGGCTCATGAAGTTCCATTGGATTTGGATTTAAGGTTAATGAGGTTCCTATAGGACTAGACTCATGAAGTTCCTTCGGATTTGGATTAAAGGTTCATGAGGTTCCTAGAGGACTAGGCTCATTAAGTTCCTTTGGATTTGGATTTAAGGTTCATGAGGTACCTAGAGGACTAGGCTCATGAAGTTCCATTGGATTTGGATTTAAGGTTTATGAGGTTCCTAGAGGACTAGGCTCATGAAGTTCCATTGGATTTGGATTTAAGGTTCATGAGATTCCTAGAGGACTAGGCTCATGAAGTTCCTTTGATTTATATTTAAGGTTAATAAGGTTCCTAAAGGACTAGGCTCAGGAAGTTCCATTCGATTTGGATTTAAGGTTCATAAGGTTCTTAGAGGACTAGACTCAAAAGTTCCTTTGAGTTTGGATTTAAGGTTCATGAGGTTCATAGAGGACCAAGCTCATGAAGTTCCATTGGATTTGGATTTAAGGTTCATGAGGTTCTTAGTGGACTAGGCTCATGAAGTTCGCTTGGATTTGGATTAAAGGTTCATGGAGTTCCTAGAGGACTAGGCTCATAAAGTTCCTTCGGATTTGGATTAAAGGTTACATGAGGTTCCTAGAGGACTACTCTCATGAAGTTCATTTGGATTTGGATTTAAGTTTCATGAGGTACCTAGAGGACTAGGCTCATGAAGTTCCTTCGGATTTGGATTAAAGGTTCATGAGGTTCCTAGAGGACCAGGCTCATGAAGTTACATTGGATTTGGATTTAAGGTTAATGGGGTTCCTATAGGACTAGGCTCATGAAGTTCCTTCGAATTTGGATTAAATGTTCATGAGGTTCCTAGAGGACTAGGCTCATGAAGTTCCCTTGGATTTGGATTTAAGTTTCATGAGGTACGTAGAGGACTAGGCTCATGAAGTTCCATTGGATTTGGATTTAATGTTAATGAGGTTCCTATAGGACTAGACTCATGAAGTTCCTTCGGATTTGGATTAAAGGTTCATGAGTTTCCTAGAGGACTAGGCTCATTAAGTTCCTTTGGATTTGGATTTAAGGTTCATGAGGTACCTAGAGAACTAGGCTCATGAAGTTCCATTGGATTTGGATTTATGGTTTATGAGGTTCCTAAAGGACTAGGCTCAGGAAGTTCCATTCGATTTGGATTTAAGGTTCATAAGGTTCTTAGAGGATTAGACTCAAAAAGTTCCTTTGAGTTTGGATTTAAGGTTCATGAGGTTCATAGAGGACCAAGCTCATGAAGTTCCATTGGATTTGGATTTAAGGTTCACGAGGTTCTTAGTGGACTAGGCTCATGAAGTTCGCTTGGATTTGGATTAAAGGTTCATGTAGTTCCTAGAGAACTAGGCTCATGAAGTTTCTTAGGATTTGGATTAAAGGTTCATGAGGTTCCTAGAGGACTAGGCTCATAAAGTTCCTTCGGATTTGGATTAAAGGGTTCATGAGGTTCCTAGAGGACTAGGCTCATGAAGTTCCTTTGGATTTGGATTTAAGTTTCATGAGGTACCTAGAGGACTAGGCTCATGAAGTTCCATTGGATTTGGATTTAAGGTTAATGAGGTTCCTATAGGACTAGGCTCATGAAGTTCCTTCGGATTTGGATTAAAGGTTCATGAGGTTCCTAGAGGACCGTGCTCATGAAGTTACATTGGATTTGGATTTAAGGTTAATGAGGTTCCTATAGGACTAGGCTCATGAAGTTCCTTGAATTTGGATTAAATGTTCATGAGGTTCCTAGAGGACTAGGCTCATGAAGTTCCTCGATTTGGATTTAAGTATCATGAGGTACCTAGAGGACTAGGCTCATGAAGTTCCATTGGATTTGGATTTGGATTTAAGGTTTATGAGTTTCCTAGAGGACTAGTCTCATGAAGTTCCATTGATTTTGGATTCAAGTTTCATGAAGTTCCTAGAGGACTAGACTGATGTAGTTCCATTCAATTTGGATTTAATGTTCATAAGGTTCTTAGAGGATTAGACTCAAGAAGTTCCTTTGAGTTTAGATTTAAGGTTCATGAGGTTCATAGAGGACTAGGCTCATGATGTTTTTTGGGATTTGGATTAAAGGTTCATGGGTTCCTAGTGGATTAGGCTCATGAATTTCATTCAGATTTAGATTAAAGGTTTACAAGGTTCCTATTGGATTAGGCTCATAAATTTCCATTTGATTTGGATTTAAGGTTTATGTGGTTCTTAGTGGACTAGGCTCATGAAGTTCGCTTGGATTTGGATTACAGGTTCATGGAGTTCCTAGAGAACTAGGCTCATGAAGTTTCTTAGGATTTGGATTAAAGTTTCATGAGGTTCCTAGAGGACTAGGCTCATGAAGTTCCTTCAGATTTGGATTAAAGGTTCATGAGGTTCCTAGAGGACTAGGCTCATGAAGTTCCTTTGGATTTGGATTTAAGTTTCATGAGGTACCTAGAGGACTAGGCTCATGAAGTTCCACTGGATTTGGATTTAAGGTTAATGAGGTTCCTATAGGACTAGACTCATGAAGTTCCTTCGGATTTGGATTAAAGGTTCATGAGGTTCCTAGAGGACTAGGCTCATTAAGTTCCTTTGGATTTGGATTTAAGGTTCATGAGGTACCTAGAGGACTAGGCTCATGAAGTTCCATTGGATTTGGATTTAAGGTTTATGAGGTTCCTATAGGACTAGGCTCATGAAGTTCCATTGGATTTGGATTCAAGGTTCATGAGATTCCTAGAGGACTAGGCTCATGAAGTTCCTTTGATTTGTATTTAAGGTTCATAAGGTTCCTCAAGGACTAGGCTCAGGAAGTTCCATTCGATTTGGATTTAAGGTTCATAAGGTTCTTAGAGGACTAGACTCAAAAAGTTCCTTTGAGTTTGGATTTAAGGTTCATGAGGTTCATAGAGGAACAGGCTCATGAAGTTCCATTAGATTTGGATTTAAGGTTAATGAGGTTCTTAGTGGACTAGGCTCATGAAGTTCGCGTGGATTTGGATTAAAGGTTCATGGAGTTCCTAGAGAACTAGGCTCATGAAGTTTCTTAGGATTTGGATTAAAGGTTCATGAGGTTCCTAGAGGACTAGGCTCATGAAGTTCCTTCAGATTTGGATTAAAGGTTCATGAGGTTCCTAGAGGACTAGGCTCATGAAGTTCCATTGGATTTAGATTTAAGGTTAATGAGGTTCCTATAGGACTAGACTCATGAAGTTCCTTCGGATTTGGATTAAAGGTTCATGAGGTTCCTAGAGGACTAGGCTCATTAAGTTCCTTTGGATTTGGATTAAAGGGTTCATGAGGTTCCTAGAGGACTAGGCTCATGAAGTTCCTTTGGATTTGGATTTAAGTTTCATGAGGTACCTAGAGGACTAGGCTCATGAAGTTCCATTGGATTTGGATTTAAGGTTAATGAGGTTCCTATAGGACTAGGCTCATGAAGTTCCTTCGGATTTGGATTAAAGGTTCATGAGGTTCCTAGAGGACCAGGCTCATGAAGTTACATTGGATTTGGATTTAAGGTTAATGAGGTTCCTATAGGACTAGGCTCATGAAGTTCCTTCGAATTTGGATTAAATGTTCATGAGGTTCCTAGAGGACTAGGCTCATGAAGTTCCCTTGGATTTGGATTTAAGTATCATGAGGTACCTAGAGGACTAGGCTCATGAAGTTCCATTGGATTTGGATTTGGATTTAAGGTTTATGAGTTTCCTAGAGGACTAGTCTCATGAAGTTCCATTGATTTTGGATTCAAGTTTCATGAAGTACCTAGAGGACTAGACTGATGTAGTTTCATTCGATTTGGATTTAATGTTCATAAGGTTCTTAGAGGATTAAACTCAAGAAGTTCCTTTGAGTTTAGATTTAAGGTTAATGAGGTTCATAGAGGACTAGGCTCATGAAGTTTTTTGGGATTTGGATTAAAGGCTCATGGGTTCCTAGTGGATTAGGCTCATGAATTTCATTCAGATTTAGATTAAAGGTTTACAAGGTTCCTATTGGATTAGGCTGATAAATTTCCATTGGATTTGGATTTAAGGTTTATGTGGTTCTTAGTGGACTAGGCCCATGAAGTTCGCTTGGATTTGGATTACAGGTTCATGAATTTCCTAGAGAACTAGGCTCATGAAGTTTCTTAGGATTTGGATTAAAGGTTCATGAGGTTCCTAGAGGACTAGGCTCATGAAGTTCCTTCAGATTTGGATTAAAGGTTCATGAGGTTCCTAGAGGACTAGGCTCATGAAGTTCCATTGGATTTGGATTTAAGGTTAATGAGGTTCCTATAGGACTAGGCTCATGAAGTTCCTTCGGATTTGGATTAAAGGTTCATGAGGTTCCTAGAGGACTAGGCTCATTAAGTTCCTTTGGATTTGGATTAAAGGGTTCATGAGGTTCCTAGAGGACTAGGCTCATGAAGTTCCTTTGGATTTGGATTTAAGGTTCATGAGGTACCTAGAGGACTAGGCTCATGAAGTTCCATTGGATTTGGATTTAAGGTTAATGAGGTTCCTATAGGACTAGGCTCATGAAGTTCCTTCGGATTTGGATTAAAGGTTCATGAGGTTCCTAGAGGACCAGGCTCATGAAGTTACATTGGATTTGGATTTAAGGTTAATGAGGTTCCTATAGGACTAGGCTCATGAAGTTCCTTCTAATTTGGATTAAATGTTCATGAGGTTCCTAGAGGACTAGGCTCATGAAGTTCCCTTGGATTTGGATTTAAGTATCATGAGGTACCTAGAGGACTAGGCTCATGAAGTTCCATTGGATTTGGATTTGGATTTAAGGTTTATGAGTTTCCTAGAGGACTAGTCTCATGAAGTTCCATTGATTTTGGATTCAAGTTTCATGAAGTACCTAGAGGACTAGAATAATGTAGTTCCATTCGATTTGGATTTAATGTTCATAAGGTTCTTAGAGGATTAGACTCAAGAAGTTCCTTTGAGTTTAGATTTAAGGTTCATGAGGTTCATAGAGGACTAGGCTCATGAAGTTTTTTGGGATTTGGATTAAAGGTTCATGGGTTCCTAGTGGATTAGGCTCATGAATTTCATTCAGATTTAGATTAAAGGTTTACAAGGTTCCTATTGGATTAGGCTCATAAATTTCCATTGGATTTGGATTTAAGGTTTATGTGGTTCTTAGTGGACTAGGCTCATGAAGTTCGCTTGGATTTGGATTACAGGTTCATGGAGTTCCTAGAGAACTAGGCTCATGAAGTTTCTTAGGATTTGGATTAAAGTTTCATGAGGTTCCTAGAGGACTAGGCTCATGAAGTTCCTTCAGATTTGGATTAAAGGTTCATGAGGTTCCTAGAGGACTAGGCTCATGAAGTTCCTTTGGATTTGGATTTAAGGTTCATGAGGTACCTAGAGGACTAGTCTCATTAATTTCCATTGGATTTGGATTTAAGGTTAATGAGGTTCCTATAGGACTAGACTCATGAAGTTCCTTCGGATTTGGATTAAAGGTTCATGAGGTTCCTAGAGGACTAGGCTCATTAAGTTCCTTTGGATTTGGATTTAAGGTTCATGAGGTACCTAGAGGACTAGGCTCATGAAGTTCCATTGGATTTGGATTTAAGGTTAATGAGGTTCCTATAGGACTAGACTCATGAAGTTCCATTGGATTTGGATTCAAGGTTCATGAGATTCCTAGAGGACTAGGCTCATGAAGTTCCTTTGATTTGTATTTAAGGTTCATAAGGTTCCTAAAGGACTAGGCTCAGGAAGTTCCATTCGATTTGGATTTAAGGTTCATAAGGTTCTTAGAGGACTAGACTCAAAAAGTTCCTTTGAGTTTGGATTTAAGGTTCATGAGGTTCATAGAGGACGAGGCTCATGAAGTTCCATTGGATTTGGATTTAAGGTTAATGAGGTTCTTAGTGGACTAGGCTCATGAAGTTCGCTTGGGATTTGGATTAAAGGAACATGAGGTTCCTAGAGGACTAGGCTCGTGAAGTTCCTTCAGATTTGGATTAAAGGTTCATGAGGTTCCTAGAGGACTAGGCTCATGAAGTTCCATTGGATTTGGATTTAAGGTTAATGAGGTTCCTATAGGACTAGACTCATGAAGTTCCTTCGGATTTGGATTAAAGGTTCATGAGGTTCCTAGAGGACTAGGCTCATTAAGTTCCTTTGGATTTGGATTTAATGTTCATGAGGTACCTAGAGGACTAGGCTCATGAAGTTCCATTGGATTTGGATTTAAGGTTTATGAGGTTCCTAGAGGACTAGGCTCATGAAGTTCCATTGGATTTGGATTTAAGGTTCATGAGATTCCTAGAGGACTAGGCTCATGAAGTTCCTTTGATTTGTATTTAAGGTTAATAAGGTTCCTAAAGGACTAGGCTCAGGAAGTTCCATTCGATTTGGATTTAAGGTTCATAAGGTTCTTAGAGGACTAGACTCAAAAAGTTCCTTTGAGTTTGGATTTAAGGTTCATGAGGTTCATAGAGGACCAAGCTCATGAAGTTCCATTGGATTTGGATTTAAGGTTCATGAGGTTCTTAGTGGACTAGGCTCATGAAGTTCGCTTGGATTTGGATTAAAGGTTCATGGAGTTCCTAGAGGACTAGGCTCATAAAGTTCCTTCGGATTTGGATTAAAGGGTTCATGAGGTTCCTAGAGGACTACTCTCATGAAGTTCATTTGGATTTGGATTTAAGTTTCATGAGGTACCTAGAGGACTAGGCTCATGAAGTTCCTTCGGATTTGGATTAAAGGTTCATGAGGTTCCTAGAGGACCAGGCTCATGAAGTTACATTGGATTTGGATTTAAGGTTAATGGGGTTCCTATAGGACTAGGCTCATGAAGTTCCTTCGAATTTGGATTAAATGTTCATGAGGTTCCTAGAGGACTAGGCTCATGAAGTTCCCTTGGATTTGGATTTAAGTTTCATGAGGTACCTAGAGGACTAGGCTCATGAAGTTCCATTGGATTTGGATTTAATGTTAATGAGGTTCCTATAGGACTAGACTCATGAAGTTTCTTCGGATTTGGATTACTGGTTCATGAGTTTCCTAGAGGACTAGGCTCATTAAGTTCCTTTGGATTTGGATTTAAGGTTCATGAGGTACCTAGAGAACTAGGCTCATGAAGTTCCATTGGATTTGGATTTATGGTTTATGAGGTTCCTAGAGGACTAGGCTCATGAAGTTCCATTGGATTTGGATTTAAGGTTCATGAGATTCCTAGAGGACTAGGCTCATGAAGTTCCTTTGATTTGTATTTAAGGTTAATAAGGTTCCTAAAGGACTAGGCTCAGGAAGTTCCATTCGATTTGGATTTAAGGTTCATATGGTTCTTAGAGGACTAGACTCAAAAAGTTCCTTTGAGTTTAGATTTAAGGTTCATGAGGTTCATAGAGGACCAAGCTCATGAAGTTCCATTGGATTTGGATTTAAGGTTCATGAGGTTCTTAGTGGACTAGGCTCATGAAGTTCGCTTGGATTTGGATTAAAGGTTCATGGAGTTCCTAGAGAACTAGGCTCATGAAGTTTCTTAGGATTTGGATTAAAGGTTCATGAGGTTCCTAGAGGACTAGGCTCATAAAGTTCCTTCGGATTTGGATTAAAGGGTTCATGAGGTTCCTAGAGGACTAGGCTCATGACGTTCCTTTGGATTTGGATTTAAGTTTCATGAGGTACCTAGAGGACTAGGCTCATGAAGTTCCATTAGATTTGGATTTAAGGTTAATGAGGTTCCTATAGGACTAGGCTCATGAAGTTCCTTCGGATTTGGATTAAAGGTTCATGAGGTTCCTAGAGGACCAGGCTCATGAAGTTACATTGGATTTGGATTTAAGGTTAATGAGGTTCCTATAGGACTAGGCTCATGAAGTTCCTTCGAATTTGGATTAAATGTTCATGAGGTTCCTAGAGGACTAGGCTCATGAAGTTCCCTTGGATTTGGATTTAAGTATCATGAGGTACCTAGAGGACTAGGCTCATGAAGTTCCATTGGATTTGGATTTGGATTTAAGGTTTATGAGTTTCCTAGAGGACTAGTCTCATGAAGTTCCATTGATTTTGGATTCAAGTTTCATGAAATTCCTAGAGGACTAGACTGATGTAGTTCTATTCGATTTGGATTTAATGTTCATAAGGTTCTTAGAGGATTAGACTCAAGAAGTTCCTTTGAGTTTAGATTTAAGGTTCATGAGGTTCATAGAGGACTAGGCTCATGAAGTTTTTTGGGATTTGGATTAAAGGTTCATGGGTTCCTAGTGGATTAGGCTCATGAATTTCATTCAGATTTAGAATAAAGGTTTACAAGGTTCCTATTGGATTAGGCTCATAAATTTCCATTGGATTTGGATTTAAGGTTTATGAGGTTCTTAGTGGACTAGGCTCATGAAGTTCGCTTGGATTTGGATTACAGGTTCATGGAGTTCCTAGAGAACTAGGTTCATGAAGTTTCTTAGGATTTGGATTAAAGTTTCATGAGGTTCCTAGAGAACTAGGCTCATGAAGTTCCTTCAGATTTGGATTAAAGGTTCATGAGGTTCCTAGAGGACTAGGCTCATGAAGTTCCCTTGGATTTGGATTTAAGTTTCATGAGGTACCTAGAGGACTAGGCTCATGAAGTTCCATTGGATTTGGATTTAATGTTAATGAGGTTCCTATAGGACTAAACTCATGAAGTTCCTTCGGATTTGGATTAAAGGTTCATGAGTTTCCTAGAGGACTAGGCTCATTAAGTTCCTTTGGATTTGGATTTAAGGTTCATGAGGTACCTAGAGGACTAGGCTCATGAAGTTCCATTGGATTTGGATTTAAGGTTTATGAGGTTCGTAGAGGACTAGGCTCATGAAGTTCCATTGGATTTGGATTTAAGGTTCATGAGATTCCTAGAGGACTAGGCTCATGAAGTTCCTTTGATTTGTATTTAAGGTTAATAAGGTTCCTAAAGGACTAAGCTCAGGAAGTTCCATTCGATTTGGATTTGAGGTTCATAAGGTTCTTAGAGAACTAGACTCAAAAAGTTCCTTTGAGTTTAGATTTAAGGTTCATGAGGTTCATAGAGGACCAAGCTCATGAAGTTCCATTGGATTTGGATTTAAGGTTCATGAGGTTCTTAGTGGACTAGGCTCATGAAGTTCGCTTGGATTTGGATTAAAGGTTCATGGAGTTCCTAGAGAACTAGGCTCATGAAGTTTCTTAGGATTTGGATTAAAGGTTCATGAGGTTCCTAGAGGACTAGGCTCATAAAGTTCCTTCGGATTTTGATTAAATGGTTCATGAGGTTCCTAGAGGACTAGGCTCATGACGTTCCTTTGGATTTGGATTTAAGTTTCATGAGGTACCTAGAGGACTAGGCTCATGAAGTTCCATTGGATTTGGATTTAAGGTTAATGAGGTTCCTATAGGACTAGGCTCATGAAGTTCCTTCGGATTTGGATTAAAGGTTCATGAGGTTCCTAGAGGACCAGGCTCATGAAGTTACATTGGATTTGGATTTAAGGTTAATGAGGTTCCTATAGGACTAGGCTCATGAAGTTCCTTCGAATTTGGATTAAATGTTAATGAGGTTCCTAGAGGACTAGGCTCATGAAGTTCCCTTGGATTTGGATTTAAGTATCATGAGGTACCTAGAGGACTAGGCTCATGAAGTTCCATTGGATTTGGATTTGGATTTAAGGTTTATGAGTTTCCTAGAGGACTAGTCTCATGAAGTTCCATTGATTTTGGATTCAAGTTTCATGAAGTTCCTAGAGGACTAGACTGATGTAGTTCCATTCGATTTGGATTTAATGTTCATAAGGTTCTTAGAGGATTAGACTCAAGAAGTTACTTTGAGTTTAGATTTAAGGTTCATGAGGTTCATAGAGGACTAGGCTCATGAAGTTTTTTGGGATTTGGATTAAAGGTTCATGGGTTCCTACTGGATTAGGCTCATGAATTTCATTCAGATTTAGATTAAAGGTTTACAAGGTTCCTATTGGATTAGGCTCATAAATTTCCATTGGATTTGGATTTAAGGTTTATGAGGTTCTTAGTGGACTAGGCTCATGAAGTTCCTTTGGATTTGGATTTAAGTTTCATGAGGTACATAGAGGACTAGGCTCATGAAGTTCCATTGGATTTGGATTTAAGGTTAATGAGGTTCCTATAGGACTAGACTCATGAAGTTCCTTCGGATTTGGATTAAAGGTTCATGAGGTTCCTAGAGGACTAGGCTCATTAAGTTCCTTTGGATTTGGATTTAAGGTTCATGAGGTACCTAGAGGACTAGGCTCATGAAGTTCCATTGGATTTGGATTTAAGGTTTATGAGGTTCCTAGAGGACTAGGCTCATGAAGTTCCATTGGATTTGGATTCAAGGTTCATGAGATTCCTAGAGGACTAGGCTCATGAAGTTCCTTTGATTTGTATTTAAGGTTCATAAGGTTCCTAAAGGACTAGGCTCAGGAAGTTCCATTCGATTTGGATTTAAGGTTCATAAGGTTCTTAGAGGACTAGACTCAAAAGGTTCCTTTGAGTTTGGATTTAAGGTTCATGAGGTTCATAGAGGACCAGGCTCATGAAGTTCCATTGGATTTGGATTTAAGGTTAATGAGGTTCTTAGTGGACTAGGCTCATGAAGTTCGCTTGGATTTGGATTAAAGGTTCATGGAGTTCCTAGAGAACTAGGCTCATGAAGTTTCTTAGGATTTGGATTAAAGGTTCATGAGGTTCTTAGAGGACTAGGCTCATGAAGTTCCATTGGATTTGGATTTAAGGTTAATGAGGTTCCTATAGGACTTGGCTTATGAAGTTCCTTCGGATTTGGATTAAAGGTTCATGAGGTTCCTAGAGGACTAGGCTCATGAAGTTCCATTGGATTTGGATTTAAGGTTAATGAGGTTCCTATAGGACTTGGCTTATGAAGTTCCTTCGGATTTGGATTAAAGGTTCATGAGGTTCCTAGAGGACTAGGCTCATGAAGTTCCTTCAGATTTGGATTAAAGGTTCATGAGGTTCCTAGAGGACTAGGCTCATGAAGTTCCTTTGGATTTGGATTTAAGTTTCATGAGGTACCTAGAGGACTAGGCTCATGAAGTTCCATTGGATTTGGATTTAAGGTTAATGAGGTTCCTATAGGACTTGGCTTATGAAGTTCCTTCGGATTTGGATTAAAGGTTCATGAGGTTCCTAGAGGACTAGGCTCATGAAGTTCCTTCAGATTTGGATTAAAGGTTCATTAGGTTCCTAGAGGACTAGGCTCATGAAGTTCCTTTGGATTTGGATTTAAGTTTCATGAGGTACCTAGAGGACTAGGCTCATGAAGTTCCATTGGATTTGGATTTAAGGTTAATGAGGTTCCTATAGGACTAGACTCATGAAGTTCCTTCGTATTTGGATTAAAGGTTCATGAGGTTCCTAGAGGACTAGGCTCATTAAGTTCCTTTGGATTTGGATATAAGGTTCACGAGGTACCTAGAGGACTAGGCTCATGAAGTTCCATTGGATTTGGATTTAAGGTTTATGAGGTTCCTAGAGGACTAGGCTCATGAAGTTCCATTGGATTTGGATTCAAGGTTCATGAGATTCCTAGAGGACTAGGCTCATGAAGTTCCTTTGATTTGTATTTAAGGTTCATAAGGTTCCTAAAGGACTAGGCTCAGGAAGTTCCATTCGATTTGGATTTAAGGTTCATAAGGTTCTTAGAGGACTAGACTCAAAAGGTTCCTTTGAGTTTGGATTTAAGGTTCATGAGGTTCATAGAGGACCAGGCTCATGAAGTTCCATTGGATTTGGATTTAAGGTTAATGAGGTTCTTAGTGGACTAGGCTCATGAAGTTCGCTTGGATTTGGATTAAAGGTTCATGGAGTTCCTAGAGAACTAGGCTCATGAAGTTTCTTAGGATTTGGATTAAAGGTTCATGAGGTTCTTAGAGGACTAGGCTCATGAAGTTCCATTGGATTTGGATTTAAGGTTAATGAGGTTCCTATAGGACTTGGCTTATGAAGTTCCTTCGGATTTGGATTAAAGGTTCATGAGGTTCCTAGAGGACTAGGCTCATGAAGTTCCATTGGATTTGGATTTAAGGTTAATGAGGTTCCTATAGGACTTGGCTTATGAAGTTCCTTCGGATTTGGATTAAAGGTTCATGAGGTTCCTAGAGGACTAGGCTCATGAAGTTCCTTCAGATTTGGATTAAAGGTTCATGAGGTTCCTAGAGGACTAGGCTCATGAAGTTCCTTTGGATTTGGATTTAAGTTTCATGAGGTACCTAGAGGACTAGGCTCATGAAGTTCCATTGGATTTGGATTTAAGGTTAATGAGGTACCTAGAGGACTAGGCTCATGAAGTTCCTTCGGATTTGGATTGAAGGTTCATGAGGTTCCTAGAGGACTAGGCTCATTAAGTTCCTTTGGATTTGGATTTAAGGTTCATGAGGTACCTAGAGGACTAGGCTCATGAAGTTCCATTGGATTTGGATTTAAGGTTTATGAGGTTCCTAGAGGACTAGGCTCATGAAGTTCCATTGGATTTGGATTCAAGGTTCATGAGATTCCTAGAGGACTAGGCTCATGAAGTTCCTTTGATTTGTATTTAAGGTTCATAAGGTTCCTAAAGGACTAGGCTCAGGAAGTTCCATTCGATTTGGATTTAAGGTTCATAAGGTTCTTAGAGGACTAGACTCAAAAGGTTCCTTTGAGTTTGGATTTAAGGTTCATGAGGTTCATAGAGGACCAGGCTCATGAAGTTCCATTGGATTTGGATTTAAGGTTAATGAGGTTCTTAGTGGACTAGGCTCATGAAGTTCGCTTGGATTTGGATTAAAGGTTCATGGAGTTCCTAGAGAACTAGGCTCATGAAGTTTCTTAGGATTTGGATTAAAGGTTCATGAGGTTCTTAGAGGACTAGGCTCATGAAGTTCCATTGGATTTGAATTTAAGGTTAATGAGGTTCCTATAGGACTTGGCTTATGAAGTTCCTTCGGATTTGGATTAAAGGTTCATGAGGTTCCTAGAGGACTAGGCTCATGAAGTTCCATTGGATTTGGATTTAAGGTTCATGAGGTTCCTAGAGGACTAGGCTCATGAAGTTCCCTTGGATTTGGATTTAAGGTTCATGAGGTACCTACAGCACTAGGCTCATGAAGTTCCATTGGATTTGGATTTAAGGTTTATGAGGTTCCTAGAGGACTAGGCTCATGAAGTTCCATTGGATTTGGATTTAAGGTTCATGAGATTCCTAGAGGACTAGGCTCATGAAGTTCCTTTGATTTGTATTTAAGGTTCATAAGGTTCCTAAAGGACTAGGCTCAGGAAGTTCCATTCGATTTAGATTTAAGGTTTATAAGGTTCTTAGAGGACTAGACTCAAAAAGTTCCTTTGAGTTTGGATTTAAGGTTCATGAGGTTCATAGAGGACCAGGATCATGAAGTTCCATTGGATTTGGATTTAAGGTTCATGAGGTTCTTAGTGGACTAGGCTCATGAAGTTCGCTTGGATTTGGATTAAAGGTTCATGGAGTTCCTAGAGAACTAGGCTCATGAAGTTTCTTAGGATTTGGATTAAAGGTTCATGAGATTCCTAGAGGACTAGGCTCATGAAGTTCCTTGGGATTTGGATTAAAGGTTCATGAGGTTCCTAGAGGACTAGGTTCATGAAGTTCCTTTGGATTTGGATTTAAGTTTCATGAGGTACCTAGAGGACTAGGCTCATGAAGTTCCATTGGATTTGGATTTAAGGTCAATGAGGTTCCTATAGGACTAGGCTCATGAAGTTCCTTCAGATTTGGATTAAAGGTTCATGAGGTTCCTAGAGGGCTAGGGTCATTAAGTTCCATTGGATTTGGATTTAAGGTTAATGAGGTTCCTATAGGACTAGGCTCATGAAGTTCCTTCGAATTTGGATTAAAGGTTCATGAGGTTCCTAGAGGACTAGGCTCATGAAGTTCCCTTGGATTTGGATTTAAGTATCATGAGGTACCTAGAGGACTAGGCTCATGAAGTTCCATTGGATTTGGATTTAAGGTTTATGAGTTTCCTAGAGGACTAGTCTCATGCAGTTCCATTGATTTTGGATTCAAGTTTCATGAAGTTCCTAGAGGACTAGAGTGATGTAGTTCCATTCGATTTGGATTTAAGGTTCATAAGGTTCTTAGAGGATTAGACTCAATAAGTTCCTTTGAGTTTAGATTTAAGTTTCATGAGGTTCATAGAGGACTAGGCTCATGAAGTTCCATTGGATTTGGATTTAAGGTTCATGAGATTCCTAGAGGACTAGGCTCATGAAGTTCCTTTGATTTGTATTTAAGGTTAATAAGGTTCCTAAAGGACTAGGCTCAGGAAGTTCCATTCGATTTGGATTTAAGGTTCATAAGGTTCTTAGAGGACTAGACTCAAAAAGTTCCTTTGAGTTTGGATTTAAGGTTCATGAGGTTCATAGAGGACCAAGCTCATGAAGTTCCATTGGATTTGGATTTAAGGTTCATGAGGTTCTTAGTGGACTAGGCTCATGAAGTTCGCTTGGATTTGGATTAAAGGTTCATGGAATTCCTATAGAACTAGGCTCATGAAGTTTCTTAGGATTTGGATTAAAGGTTCATGAGGTTCCTAGAGGACTAGGCTCATAAAGTTCCTTCGTATTTAGATTAAAGGGTTCATGAGGTTCCTAGAGGACTAGGCTCATGAAGTTCCTTTGGATTTGGATTTAAGTTTCATGAGGTACCTAGAGGACTAGGCTCATGAAGTTCCATTGGATTTGGATTTAAGGTTAATGAGGTTCCTATAGGACTAGGCTCATGAAGTTCCTTCGGATTTGGATTAAAGGTTCATGAGGTTCCTAGAGGACCAGGCTCATGAAGTTACATTGGATTTGGATTTAAGGTTAATGGGGTTCCTATAGGACTAGGCTCATGAAGTTCCCTTGGATTTGGATTTAAGTATCATGAGGTACCTAGAGGACTATGCTCATAAAGTTCCATTGAATTTGGATTTGGATTTAAGGTTTATGAGTTTCCTAGAGGACTAGTCTCATGAAGTTCCATTGATTTTGGATTCAAGTTTCATGAAGTTCCTAGAGGACTAGACTGATGTAGTTCCATTCGATTTGGATTTAATGTTCATAAGGTTCTTAGAGGATTAGACTCAAGAAGTTCCTTTGAGTTTAGATTTAAGGTTCATGAGGTTCATAGAGGACTAGGCTCATGAAGTTTTTTGGGATTTGGATTAAAGGTTCATGGGTTCCTAGTGGATTAGGCTCATGAATTTCATTCAGATTTAGATTAAAGGTTTACAAGGTTCCTATTGGATTAGGCTCATAAATTTCCATTGGATTTGGATTTAAGGTTTATGATGTTCCTAGACGACTAGGCTCATGACTTAATTGGATTTGGATTTTAGGTTCATGAGGTTCCTAGAGGACTAGGCTCATGAAGTTCCTTTGATTTGGATTTAAGTTCATGAGGTTTCTAAAGGACAAGGCTCATGAAGATCCATTCGATTTGGATTTAAGGTTCATGAGGTTCCTAGAGGACTAGACTCAATAAGTTCCTTCAGATTTAGATTAAAGGTTTACAAGGTTCCTAGAGGACTAGGCTCATGAAATTCCTTTGGATTTGGATTAAAGGTTCAAGAGGTTAATTGAGAACTAGGCTCATGAAATTCCATTGGATTTGCATTTAAGTTTCACGAGGTTCCTAGACAATTAGGCTCATGAACTTCAATTAGATTTAGATTTAAGGTTCATGAGGTTCCTAGAGGACTAGGCTCATGATGTTTCTTCGGATTTAGATTACAGATTCATGAGGTTCCTAGAGGACTAGGCTCATGTCGTTCCTTTGAATTTCATTTAAGATTCATGAGGTTCCTAGAAGACTAGGCTCATGAAGTTCCTTCGAATTTAGATTACATGTTCATGAGGTTCCTAGAGGACTAGGCTCATATCGTTCCTTTGAATTTCATTTAAGATTCATGAGGTTCGTAGAGGACTATAATCATGAAGTTCCTTTGGATTTGGATTAAAGGTTCATGAGGTTAGTAGAGGGTAGGCTCATGAAGTTCCTTTGGATTTGGATTTAAGGTTCATGAGGTACCTAGAGGACTAGGCTCATGAAGTTCCATTGGATTTCGATAGGACTAGGCTCATGAAGTTCCATAGGATTTGGATTTAAGGTTCATGGGGTTCTTAGTGGACTAGGCTCATGAAGTTCGCTTGGATTTGGATTAAATGTTCATGGAGTTCCTAGAGAACTAGGCTCATGAAGTTTCTTCGGATTTGGATTAAAGGTTCATGAGGTTTCTAGAGGACTAAGCTCATGAAATTCCTTCAGATTTTGATTAAATGTTCATGAGGTTCCTAGAGAACTAGACTCATGAAGTTTCTTTAGATTTGATTTAAAGTTCATGAGGTTCCTAGAGGACTAGGCTCATGAAGTTCCTTTGGATTTGGACTAAAGGTTCATGAGGATCCTAGAGGACTAGGCTCATGGAGTTCCTTTAGATTTAGATTTAAATTTCATGAGGTACCTAGAGGACTAGGCTCATGAAGTTCCATTGGATTTGGAGTTAAGGTTTATGAGGTTCCTAGAGGACTAGGCTCATGAAGTTCCATTAGATTTGGATTTAATGTTGATGAGGTTTCTAGAGGACTAGGCTCATGAAGTTCCTTTGATTTGTATTTAAGGTTCATAAGGTTAAGGACTAGGCTCATGAAGTTCCTTTGGATTTGGATTTAAGGTCAATGAGGTTCCTATAGGACTAGGCTCATGAAGTTCCTTCGGATTTGGATTAAAGGTTCATGAGGTTCCTAGAGGACTAGGCTCATGAAGTTCCTTTGGATTTGGATTTAAGTTTCATGAGGTACCTAGAGGACTAGGCTCATGAAGTTCCATTGGATTTGGATTTAAGGTCAATGAGGTTCCTATAGGACTAGGCTCATGAAGTTCCTTCAGATTTGGATTAAAGGTTCATGAGGTTCTTATAAGACTAGACTCAAGAAGTTCCTTTGCGTTTGGATTTAAGGTTCATGAGGTTCATAGAGGACTAGGCTCATGAAGTTCTATTGGATTTGGATTTAAGGTTCGTGAGGTTCCTAGAGGACTAGGCTCATGATGTTCTTTTTTATTTGGATTAAAGGTTCATGGAGTTCCTAGAGAATTAGGCTCATGAAGTTTCTTCGGATTTGGATTAAAGGTTCATGAGGTTCCTAGAGGACTAGGCTCATGAAGTTCCTTCGGATTTGGATTAAAGGTTCATGAGGTTCCTAGAGGACTAGGCTCATGAAGTTCCTTTGGATTTGGATTTAAGGTTAATGAGGTTCCTATAGGACTAGGCTCATGAAGTTCCTTCGGATTTGGATTAAAGGATCATGAGGTTCCTAGAGGTCTAGGCTCATGAAGTTCCCTTGGATTTAGATTTAAGTATCATGAGATACCTAGAGGACTAGACTCATGAAGTTCCATTGGATTTGGATTTAAGGTTTATGAGGTTCCTAGAGGATTAGGCTCATGAAGTTCCATTGATTTTGGATTAAAGTTTTATGAAGTTCCTAGAGGACTAGACTGATGTAGTTCCATTCGATTTGGATTTAAGGTTCATAAGGTTCTTAGAGGACTAAACTCAAGAAGTTTCTTTGAGTTTGGATTTAAGGTTCATGAGGTTCATAGAGGATTAATCTCATGAACTTTTTTTGGATTTGGATTAAAGGTTCATGGGGTTCCTAGTGGATTAGGCTCATGAATTTCATTCAGATTTAGATTAAAGTTTTACAAGGTTCCTATAGGACTAGGCTCATAAATTTTCACTGGATTTGGATTTAAGGTTTATGAGGTTCCTATAGGACTAGGCTCATGATTCAATTGGATTTGGATTTAAGGTTCATGAGGTTCCTAGAGGACTAGGCTCATGATGTTTCTTTGGATTTAGATTACAGATTCATGAGGTTCCTAGAGGACTAGGCTCATGATGTTCTTTTTTATTTGGATTAAAGGTTCATGGAGTTCCTAGAGAATTAGGCTCATGAAGTTTCTTCGGATTTGGATTAAAGGTTCATGAGGTTCCTAGAGGACTAGGCTCATGAAGTTCCTTCGGATTTGGATTAAAGGTTCATGAGGTTCCTAGAGGACTAGGCTCATGAAGTTCCTTTGGATTTGGATTAAAGGATCATGAGGTTCCTAGAGGTCTAGGCTCATGAAGTTCCCTTGGATTTAGATTTAAGTATCATGAGATACCTAGAGGACTAGGCTCATGAAGTTCCATTGGATTTGGATTTAAGGTTTATGAGGTTCCTAGAGGATTAGGCTCATGAAGTTCCATTGATTTTGGATTCAAGTTTTATGAAGTTCCTAGAAGACTAGACTGATGTAGTTCCATTCGATTTGGATTTAAGGTTCATAAGGTTCTTAGAGGACTAAACTCAAGAAGTTCCTTTGAGTTTGGATTTAAGGTTCATGAGGTTCATAGAGGATTAATCTCATGAACTTTTTTTGGATTTGGATTAAAGGTTCATGGGGTTCCTAGTGGATTAGGCTCATGAATTTCATTCAGATTTAGATTAAAGATTTACAAGGTTCCTATAGGACTAGGCTCATAAATTTTCACTGGATTTGGATTTAAGGTTTATGAGGTTCCTATAGGACTAGGCTCATGATTCAATTGGATTTGGATTTAAGGTTCATGAGGTTGCTAGAGGACTAGGCTCATGATGTTTCTTTGGATTTAGATTACAGATTCATGAGGTTCCTAGAGGACTCTGCTCATGTCGTTCCTTTGAATTTCATTTAAGATTCATGAGGTTTCTAAAGGACAAGGCTCATGAAGATATATTCGATTCGGATTTAAGGTTCATGAGGTTCCTAGAGGACTAGACTCAATAAGTTCCTCCAGATTTAGATTAAAGGTTTATAAGGTTCCTAGAGGACTAGGCTCATGAAATTCCTTTGGATTTGGATTAAAGGTTCAAGAGGTTAATTGAGAACTAGGCTCATGAAATTCCATTGGATTTGCATTTAAGGTTCATGAAGTTCCTAGACAATTAGGCTCATGAAGTTCAATTAGATTTAGATTTAAGGTTCATGAGGTTCCTAGAGGACTAGGCTCATGATGTTTCTTCGGATTTAGATTACAGATTCATGAGGTTCCTAGAGGACTAGGCTCATGAAGTTCCTTCGAATTTAGATTACATGTTCATGAGGTTCCTAGAGGACTAGGCTCATGTCGTTCCTTTGAATTTCATTTAAGATTCATGAGGTTCCTAGGGGACTATAATCATGAAGTTCCTTTGGATTTGGATTAAAGGTTCATGAGGAAAGTAGAGGAGTAGGCTCATGAAGTTCCTTTGGATTTGGATTTAAGGTTCATGAGGTACCTAGAGGACTAGGCTCATGAAATTCAATTGGATTTCGATAGGACTAGGATCATGAAGTTCCATAGGATTTGGATTTAAGGTTCATGAGGTTCTTAGTGGACTAGGCAAATGAAGTTCGCTTGGATTTGAATTAAATGTTCATGGAGTTCCTAAAGAACTAAGCTCATGAAGTTTCTTCGGATTTAGATTAAAGGTTGATGAGGTTCCTAAAGGACTAAGCTCATGAAGTTCCTTCAGATTTGGATTAAAGGTTCATGAGGTTCCTAGAGAACTAGACTCATGAAGTTCCTTTGGATTTGAATTAAAGGTTCATGAGGTTCCTAGAGGACTAGGATCATGGAGTTCCTTTGGATTTAGATTTAAGGTTCATGAGGTACCTAGAGGACTAGGCTCATGTGTAACGCCCGGTTTTTCCCGGTACGTTAATTATTTTCATGGTATTTAGTTATTTTAAATGATGGGTTTAACTAATTAGCCAAGTTAGATTAAAATACAAGTTTTGGGCAAAGTTAATTGAAAGATTTAATTATATTGGGCTAGTAAAAGAAATGAGTTTTGAGCCTAGCCCATTAGTGAAGTCATTAGGCTTTATCCTAAAATGATTTATAAAAATATCACAAAAACCCTAAACTTCCTCCTCCCTCCCTCCTTACGGCCGATCTCTCCCATCTCTCTCTCATTTTTTCTCTTCCAAAGCCACAATCATCTTTCTCTTTCACTTCCTTGTTGGTGTAACAAGCTTAGGTAAGATCTTTTAAGGTGTTTTAATCTTTTCTTTTGATTTATATTCAATTAATTGTTTTAAGTGTTAATTATCATCTAGAAATTTCATCACCATCTTCTATATGGTGTATGATGAGTCTAGATGATCATATTATGTAAAAGATCTATATGATTCATAAAAATCATCAAGTTGTAACTTGTGTGATTTAAAGAAGATAGATCCTATGGTTTAAACTAATGTTGTTATTGTTATAAGTTGTATGTTATCATCATCTCTAGATTATATCTACACCCTATACATGGTGTATGATGGATCTAGATGATTATATAAAATACAAGGTCTAAATGAACCATGGAAATCACCAAGTTTTATTTAGGTGATAAAATGTGATAGATCTTGTGAATGGTTATAATTCTTGTTAATTATTATTTTGATTCTCAACATATCCATATCAATATGTTTAGATCTAAGTATACAACTTTATAGCATCTTCTAAGATGTGTATATAAATGTTTGTGTATTTGAAAGATCAAGGAACCCTTAAAAAATGGGAAAATTATGAGTTTAAGTGGTTTGTCATATATTATGTTGATTTGATTCTTTTCCTTGTGACTAAATGAAATGCCAATGACCCCTAGCCCTTTTTATTGCCACCATGTTCATAGGGGACTGAATTTGGGTGATAAACACATCTAGGAATGTGTTTCAAAAGGGAGAGGA
Organism: Orobanche coerulescens; assembly: GCA_033398695.1. Lineage (NCBI taxonomy): Eukaryota > Viridiplantae > Streptophyta > Magnoliopsida > Lamiales > Orobanchaceae > Orobanche > Orobanche coerulescens. Next base: position 22,363 of record JAWKAU010000438.1, on the reverse strand, counting down.
ATGGATTGGTTAAAAAGATTAAGGGTTGGCTACGATTCTGTTTCCATCAGATTTGTAGTCATCTTTCAAAAATCATAACTTGAATTCTATAACTCAAACGGATCTCAAACCTGTGCCAAAATTTTAGAAATTGTGTTGGGTAACTTTCTTATGAAGGTCACTCTCACTAATTAGGACTTTATCCATGGGCAACAACAGCATCTTTGCTGGTAGGTCTGATCCGGGTCTGATCTGATAGGTCAATTTGTTTTATTCGTTTCTAGGGCTTGGGAAATGATCTGATGGGATTCCAAGTTCCCATATGTGTGTTATGACCTAAAGTTGTGGTCTGGAGTTTATGGGATGTTATCTCCAAGTATTTCTTGGTCATATTGAGTTCACACTCCAGATCAGTTTTCTGTCATCAGCTTTTAAGGGTTTTGTAATTAGTCATGTTGTGAATTTCATATCTAGAGTTTGGGAAACTCTTTTTGGTCGATTCCAACTCTGAGACTTTGGTATTTATGTCTATTATCTCTGTGATTTTTAGTTTGGACAATGTCTACCCACAAGTTGGGTAGAATTGGCCAACACTACTGATTCCTATGATTTGGGACTGCACTGCGATGTCTTTTTAAAAGCATCATAATAAATTCATATTTTGGAGTTAGAGTGAGTTCTTTACTGTTTTAAAAAGGGGAAAGACTCTAGTTTCTTAGAAAAATTTAATATTGATATGTTAATACTTAGGAAAATTAAGTAAATCCATCTTTAACAGCAGGTCTGTTTTTAGACCTTGCTGTCCAGATTTTTGTTTAAGTCTTTAAGCTTCATCTTTGGGTATAACCTAACTCCTAGTTTATAATAGGTGAAGTTTTGGCATTTGCTCAAGTGTGGTAGCCAGTTTTGATTTAGCAATCTCCCTTAAGTATTCAAGGTGAGTTCTCTCACTCCATTGTCTCAATATTTATGATTGCTAGGTTAGCACGTGAGTGTTAAATTATCATTATTGTATGATAGTATGAATGCATGCTTATATTGTTAATTATACATGTGCACTGTATGTTTATTGTTGAGGGGATCATAGCAATTATCCGGCTTTTGTCCGGTGCGCGTGGTTAGGTATAATTACTCCAATACCCTCCGGGATGTGAGGTTAGGGTAAGATTAACCCAATGCTCTTCGGTTTGTGAGATGCGGGTAACCTACTAGCCCTCCTCATAAGCTTTGATTTGTTCTTGGCTTATGTTTAAATGTTATAACTATATATTTTAATCTAGGTCTAGTGATTGTGGATATTGGTATAATGTTGTGTTTGAATTCACTAAGCTTTGTGCTTACGGTTTTACTTAACATTTTCAGGCATTACGATTAAGGAGGCTAAGGACTGACGGGAGCATTCGTGACACACTGTGATTTATTTTAAGTCAATGAACATTTTTAGTACTTCCGCTTTTGTCATTTCTATATTAGAAAGTTTTACTTATGTTGTTTTCTTTAGAAGTTTGATAACTTGATTACCATTATTGGCTTATTAAATTAAATAAATGAAGTCCCTTTATGAATTAGTGTCAAACTTTATATTATTTCCGCAAAAAAAAAAAAAAAAAAAAAATTAATTTTGGGTGTTACAAGTTGGTATCAGAGCCTTTTCATTTGAGTGAACTAGGCCTTCTTAGGATGTCTAGACTCAAATTTAAAACATTTTATTTCTCTTGCACAAAGTTTATTAAAAACTAGCAGTGAAGATGTCACGGTGTCTTGGCCACCACCAAGTAAGTTTTATTTACTAATTGAGTTTAAATTTTATTACTTATCAAACACAATAGTATGCTCCATTTATGACATATCCCAAAGACTAACCTAGGAGGATAATTATATGCCTTTAGTGCTACTATCTACCATGTGAGAATTTAGGCCTTTTAGATCTACCATGAGTGTGAATTAAACTGTTACGGCTAGGAGAAAGCTGAAATTTTGAAACTAGACCTGAAACCGAAATTGGAACTTCTATATTGAATAATAGAAGGGCCCATATTATTCAATATATTGGAGCCGGTTTTGGGGACGGGGCAAGGTTGAAAAGTTTTCAGCAAGCTGAGTGTTTTCGATTTCTTAGACATACATAGGTTGAATCGTTTTCTTTTCTTATCAATTTTAGATGGCTCACTTTCGCCTCAATGCAATTCAAATAGCTCAAGTTAGGGAACTCGTTCTTTGGAGTTCAATAATGCTTTTAACGAGATCATTCCGAATGTCACGGCTAACATCATTGATCAAGTTCGTGCTCGCTAGATGAGCGTATGGCGAGATGCACCTCCGCTGGGGGCTCTGATCCTCCTGTTCGTGATTTAATGTACTACTACGAGAAGTTCGGCAAGTGCGGCCCACCTCATTGGGATGGGGAGGACGATCCAGTGGCGGCTAAGCACCGGTTATCGACGTGGAGGGCGCCTTTATGACTATAGGGTGCCCAGACGAGTTTAGAGTGTTGGTAGCAAAGAACCAGGTGAGGAAGCGGGGTAAGACATGGTGGAACACCACCACGGGAAGAATGATCAAGAAGCTGTAAGGGCGATTACTTGGGCCCAGTTTGTGGAGTGGTTCGAGGCACGGTATGTGCCTAGGGTGGAGCAACAAAGAATGATGCAGAATTCATGGCGTTACAACAGACCACCGAGTCTGTTAGTGATCTGAACGCCAAGTTCATGGAGATGCTTTCTTTCTGTCCTACTTTTGCCGGAGATGAAGCATGGCTTGTTAGTCGGTACATCTCGATTTTACGTACCGAGATCCGGGAATTTGTGAGCATGCAAGACTTTACGACCTTGGGTGCAGTCATGGGGGCGGCCTGAAAGAGAGAGATTGAGTGCAAACTCAATCTAAGAGGAAACTGGAGAGCACTTTTTCTAAAACTTCTAATGAGGCTCATAAGAAGACAAAGTTTGGGGATAAACCAAGATATGAATACAAGACATCTCATGGGCCGGGTGATTGACCCCCATTGGTGTGTTATAACCGCAAGAAGGAAGGGCATCACCGGAAGAATTGCAAGGCTCCAAAAGCCATTCTGTGTTACTACCATCATTGCAGGGTACCAGCTTGTTACAATTGCCAAGAGAAGGGGCACAAGAAGCCCGATTGCCCAAAGTCAAGAAGAATGAGAATGCAAATCCCAATACCGCTTCGACCTCTAACGGACCAACTATGTTGACACGAGGACGTGTCCACCACCTACGAGGGAGGAGCTGCGAAGCCCGCATCAGAAAGGTAAACATCTCTTCCTTATCTTTTATCTTATGCTATGCCATAGAGTAATTGTTTTATTGCTTAAATATTATGAATCGAGCACTTATCTTAGATTCTCACCCCGCCGTTATGTTTGATTCTCGCGCTACTCACTCCTTCGTGTCACGCACGCTCATAAATCGTTGGGGCGTGGTGTCGGGAAACTAGCACGTCCCATGGTTATCAAGTTTGACAATCGAACTATCTTCGTATCGATGTTTATCGTGGTTGTACCCTTGAATTTTCGGGAGTTGAATTCCCCATTGATCTTATCCCTATTCCGTGAGGGAACTTTGCGTTATTGTGGGTATGGATTGGCTCGATGCATTTGATGCGAAATTCTTTGTCGCAAGAGACAAGTTCGTGTTCAAAACCCTAGGGGTGGAGAACTTATTATTCAAGGAGATATTCCCCATTTGGATATTGCTTCTTGTACCTCTGCTATTGCACTCGATAATGTTCCAGTTGTTTCCACTTTGGTGACGTCTTTCTGAGGAACTCCGGGTTTGCCACCTATTAGGCAAGTGGAGTTTCGCATTGATTTAGTACTGCGCTGTCCGATCGCCAAATCTCCTTATCGTTTGGCGCCACCGAGATGAAAGAGCTTCAAGATCAGCCACGGAGCTTAGTGATAAGGGGTTTATACGGCCAAGTTTCTCGCCGTGGGTGCTCCTATACTTTTCGCGAAAAGAAGGACGGTTCTCAAAGAATGTGCATAGATTATCGGGAGTTGAATAAACTCACGATAAAGAACCGTTATCCTTTACCTCGTATCGACGATCTTTTCGACCAACTCCAAGGAGCGTCTTGGTTTTCCAAGATTGATTTGCGTTCGGTTATCATCGATGCGAATTCGTGATCGTGACATTGAGAAAACGGCGTTTGAACCCGATACGGACACTTTGAATTTGTGGTGATGCCTTTCGGACTCACTAATGCACCCGCCGCTTTTATGGATCTTATGAATCGGGTGTGTGGTCCGATGCTCGACCGCTCGGTCATTGTGTTTATTGACGATATTTTGGTCTATTCTAAGACTGTGGAGGAGCATGAAAAGCACATTCGGGAACTTCTAGAGACACTACGGAGAGAACGGCTTTATGCTAAATTTTCTAAGTGTGAATTTTGGTTAGAAGAGGTTCAATTCTTGGGCCACGTGGTGAACAAGGAAGGTATCAACGTCGATCCGGCCAAGATTGATGCGGTTAAGAAATGGGAAGCTCCTAAATCGCCTTCGGAGATTCGTAGTTTCTTAGGTTTGGCCGTTACTATCGTAGGTTTATTGAAAATTTCTCAAAGATTGCTCTACCTCTTACGCGATTGACCAAGAAGTCGGAGAAATTTGTTTGGGGTCCGGAACAACGGTTTGCATTTGAAGATCTTAAGACGCGGTTGTGTAATGCCGGTTTTGACTTTACCTAAGGAGTGGAGGACATGGTAGTGTATCGCGACGCATCCCTCCCGGGTTTTGGTGCCGTGTTGATGCAACGGGTAAGGTGATAGCTTATGCGTCTCGCCAGCTAAAACCTCACGAAAGGAACTACCCCACTCATGACCTGGAATTAGGAGCTGTTGTTTTTGCTCTCAAGATATGGAGGCACTACCTTTACGGGGTTAAGTGTATCATTTACACTGACCATAAAAGTTTGAAGCACCTTTTCGATCAGCGGGATTTGAATATGAGGCAGGTTAGATGGTTAGATGTGGTGAAAGATTACGACTGTGAGATTCACTACCACCCCTAAAAGCTAATGTGGTAGCTGACGCACTCAGTCGTAAGCAATCTGTCGAACCGATTCGAGCTAAATGCCTTCGGATGACAATGGAGACATCATTATTGGGTATGATTCAAGATGCTCAAGATGTGGCGACTCAAGAGGGAAACCTAAATCATGAAAGGATTGTGAATGAGTTACCTAAGATGGAGCGAGATGGGCGTGGATTACTAACTCGTTATGGTAGGGTTTGGGTTCCATTTACTGGTGGGAACCGGAAAACTCTTATGGAAGAAGCTCACAGGTCCAAGTTTTCTATTCATCCGGGTGCTACAAAAATGTACCGAGATCTTCATGAGGGTTATTGGTGGCACGGGATGAAGAATGATGTGGCTCGATGTGTAGAAGAATGCCTGACATGCCGGAAGGTCAAAGCCGAACACCAGAAACCTCATGGGAAATTGCAACCTTTGGAGATTCCTGAGTGGAAATGGGAGCACTTAACCATGGACTTTATTACAAAACTTCCTAAGACTGCAAAGGGAGCGGATACGATATGGGTAGTTGTGGATCGATTGACGAAGAGTGCTCATTTCTGGCCATCAAGGAAAGTTCTTGGTGAAAAATTGGCCGAGATTTTTGTTCGGGAGTTAGTTTGCTTGCTCGGGGTGCGCGTATGGTTTGTCTGTGATCGTGATACTCGATTCTCCTCTCGATTTTGGCGAAATTCCAAGAAGAATTGGGTACCCGATTACATTTCAAGATCTGCGTTCCATCCGCAAACCGATGGGCAGAGTGAGCGGACGATACAGACTTTGGAGGACATGCTTCGGGCATGTGCAATTGATTTTGGAGGCGATTAGGATGATCATCTTCATTTAGCCGAGTTTTCATATAACAACAGTTATCATTCAAGCATCGATGTGCCCCGTATGAAGCACCGTATGGTAGGAAGTGTAGAACCCCAGGTGTGTTGGGGTGAGGTTGGGCAGAGGGTGCTCGGTAGCACCGATATTGTTTTGCGTACCACGGAGAAAATCAAAATGATCGGGGATCATTTGGTCACCGCTAGAGTCGTCAAGAAGAGTTATGCAGATAAGCGACGCTCCGATCTTGAGTTTCAGGTTGGGGATCATGTGTTATTAAAGGTCTCCCCTTGGAAGGGTGTGATTAGGTTCCGCAAGCGTGGGAAGCTGGGACCTCGGTTTATTGGACCTTATAAGATCATAGCTCGCGTTGGTAAGGTAGCGTACCGGTTGGAGCTGCCTGACGAGCTTAGTTTGATTCATAACACCTTCCACGTGTCTCAGTTGAGGAAGTGCATTGTTGATGATACCGCCGTGGTACCTCTGGAAGACATCCAAATTGACGAACGGCTCAACTATGTTGAGAAACCTAGTTGGAGACGAGATGAGGGCGCATTATCCCGAGTTATTCAGAGGGACTGACTTCGAGGCCGAAGTCCCTTCTTAGTAGGGGAGAGTTGTAACGCCCGGTTTTTCCCGGTACGTTAATTATTTTCATGGTATTTAGTTATTTTAAATGATGGGTTTAACTAATTAGCCAAGTTAGATTAAAATACAAGTTTTGGGCTAAGTTAATTGAAAGATTTAATTATATTGGGCTAGTAAAAGAAATGAGTTTTGAGCCTAGCCCATTAGTGAAGTCATTAGGCTTTATCCTAAAATGATTTATAAAAATATCACAAAAACCCTAAACTTCCTCCTCCCTCCCTCCTTACGGCCGATCTCTCCCATCTCTCTCTCATTTTTTCTCTTCCAAAGCCACAATCATCTTTCTCTTTCACTTCCTTGTTGGTGTAACAAGCTTAGGTAAGATCTTTTAAGGTGTTTTAATTTTTTCTTTTGATTTATATTTAATTAATTGTTTTAAGTGTTAATTATCATCTAGAAATTTCATCACTATCTTCTATATAGTGTATGATGAGTCTAGATGATCATATTATGTAAAAGATCTATATGATTCATAAAAATCATCAAGTTGTAACTTGTGTGATTTAAAGAAGATAGATCTTATGGTTTTAACCAATGTTGTTATTGTTATAAGTTGTATGTTATCATCATCTCTAGATTATATCTACACCCTATACATGGTGTATGATGGATCTAGATGATTATATAAAATACAAGGTCTAAATGAACCATGGAAATCACCAAGTTTTATTTAGGTGATAAAATGTGATAGATCTTGTGAATGGTTATAATTCTTGTTAATTATTATTTTGATTCTCAACATATCCATATCAATTTGTTTAGATCTAAGTATACAACTTTATAGCATCTTCTAAGATGTGTATATAAATGTTTGTGTATTTGAAAGATCAAGGAACCCTTAAAAAAGGGGAAAATTATGAGTTTAAGTGGTTTGTCATATATTATGTTGATTTGATTCTTTTCCTTGTGACTAAATGAAATGCCAATAACCCCTAGCCCTTTTTAGTGCCACCATGTTCATAGGGGACTGAATTTGGGTGATAAACACATCTAGGAATGTGTTTCAAAAGGGAGAGGAATGGATTGGTTAAAAAGATTAAGGGTTGGCTACGATTCTGTTTCCATCAGATTTGTAGTCATCTTACAAAAATCATAACTTGAATTATATAACTCAAACGGATTTCACACCTGTGCCAAAAGTTTACAAATTGTGTTGGGTAACTTTCTTATGAAGGTCACTCTCACTAATTAGGACTTTATCCATGGGAAAGAACAGCATCTTTGCTGGTAGGTCTGATCCGGGTCTGATCTGATAGGTCAATTTGTTTTATTCGTTTCTAGGGCTTGGGAAATGATCTCATGGGATTCCAAGTTCCCATATGTGTGTTATGACCTAAAGTTGTGGTCTGGAGTTTATGGGATGTTATCTCCAAGTATTTCTTGGTCATATTGAGTTCACACTCCAGATCAGTTTTCTGTCATCAGCTTTTAAGGGTTTTGTAATTAGTCATGTTGTGAATTTCATATCTAGAGTTTGGGAAACCCTTTTTGGTCGATTCCAACTCTGAGACTTTGGTATTTATGTCTATTATCTCTGTGATTTTTAGTTTGGACAATGTCTACCCACAAGTTGGGTAGAATTGGCCAACACTACTGATTCCTATGATTTGGGACTGCACTGCGATGTCTTTTTAAAAGCATCATAATAAATTCATATTTTGGAGTTAGAGTGAGTTCTATACTGTTTTAAAAAGGGGAAAGACTCTAGTTTCTTAGAAAAATTTAATATTGATATGTTAATACTTAGGAAAATTAAGTAAATCCATCTTTAACAACGGGTCTGTTTTTAGACCTTGCTGTCCATATTTTTGTTTAAGTCTTTAAGCTTCATCTTTGGGTATATCCTAACTCCTAGTTTATAATAGGTGAAGTTTTGGCATTTGCTCAAGTGTGGTAGCCAGTTTTGATTTAGCAATCTCCCTTAAGTATTCAAGGTGAGTTCTCTCACTCCATTGTCTCAATATTTATGATTGCTAGGTTAGCACGTGAGTGTTAAATTATCATTATTGTATGATAGTATGAATGCATGCTTATATTGGTAATTATACATGTGCACTGTATGTTTATTGTTGAGGGGATCATAGCAATTATCCGGCTTTTGTCCGGTGCGCGTGGTTAGGTATAATTACTCCAATACCCTCCGGGATGTGAGGTGAGGGTAAGATTAACCCAATACTCTTCGGTTTGTGAGATGCGGGTAACCTACTAGCCCTCCTCATAAGCTTTGATTTGTTCCTGGCTTATGTTTAAATGTTATAACTATATATTTTAATCTAGGTCTAGTGATTGTAGATATTGGTATAATGTTGGGTTTGAATTCACTAAGCTTTGTGCTTACGGTTTTACTTAACATTTTCAGGCATTACGATTAAGGAGGCTAAGGACTGACGGGAGCATTCGTGACACACTGTGATTTATTTTAAGTCAATGAACATTTTTAGTACTTCCGCTTTTGTCATTTCTATATTAGAAAGTTTTACTTATGTTGTTTTCTTTAGAAGTTTGATAACTTGATTGCCATTATTGGCTTATTAAATTAAATAAATGAAGTCCCTTTATGAATTGGTGTCAAACTTTATATTATTCCCGCAAAAAAAAAAAAAAAAAAAAAAATTTTGGGTGTTACATCATGAAGTTCAATTGGATTTGGATTTAAGGTTTATGAGGTTCCTAGAGAACTAGGCTCATGAAGTTCCATTAGATTTGGATTTAATGTTCATGAGGTTCCTAGAGGACTAGGCTCATGAAGTTCCTTTGATTTGTATTTAAGGATCATAAGGTTTCTAAAGAACTAGGCTCATGAAGTTTCTTCGGATTTGGATTAAAGGTTCATGAGGTTCCTAGAGGACTAGGTGTAGGTCACAAGTCGTCCAGATACAAGTCTAGAGGGGGGGTGCATAGACTTGTAGAAACTCTTAAACTCTTTTTCACGTAGAGTGAGTTTCTTCAGCTGATAGGTAAACAAATGACTTGAAGTCGTTTGTTCTTTAATATATGCGGAAGTCAGCTGATGACGAATAGAAAGCAACTAATGAAACACTTAACAATGAATGTAGCAGTTAAAGTATGATGCAATAAAACAGTATAGAACGCAGGCGATTATAGTGGTCTCAGAGGTGGGGTAATCCTCTACTAATCCACTTTTCTCCAAACCAGTTGGAGATGAATTCACTATAATTCTCAACCAGTGATAAATATTACAGTGATTCACACAAAACTACAACAGCTTCCAACCAGTGGAAATCCGTGCCGTTGTACCACACTTGACTGCCTTGCACCTCTTGATCCTCGATCCTCGGATGCCTTTACAGTCTCTAACTTCAACCAGTGAAGTACCCCGAACTCAGGATTATAGACAAGAGTTTTTGTCTTCTCCAACTAAGAGCTTCTTTAAGTATGAACTTTTAGAACTGCTCTTTTCACGATGCTATAGATTGCTTTTTGATTGCTTGAATGCTTTGATCGCTTGAAAGTATGTTCGCACCGGTGATTGCTCAGTTTCAAATCTTCGGATATATATAGGTCACGATCTCTGAGCTTTTTCCTTGTAGCCGTTGCAAATCTTTTGAACAAATCCGTCCGTTGGAGGGAGACTTCTTTGTTTAATCTTTCTGAACGTTGCAAGGCTGGATTCCCATTATTTTATTCTATCTTCCGACCGTTGTGAAGACTCTGCATGTGATGCGCCGAATCTTTTGATTATAAAACGATTAAGGTCTTCAAGGTGGGTCTGGATAGCTTTTTTAATTCATATCTCTTGCGGGAATCACTCCAATTTGTCTCTTCACATTGCATGTGACTTTCCGTAATACTTGACTTTTCAACGCATGCTGACGTGGACTTGGAGTGCTTGGCTGACTTCGACTAGGCTGATGAGCAGCTAACATCTCCGTGATCTGACCTCTCTGCCGCTCACCGTTTGTGACTTATCCGATCGGTGACTTCCCGAGGTACCTTGTCAGCCGTCTGGTCAAACTTCTCCGATAAATTATGTTGACCAGACTACTCGACTTCGACTCGACTGATCCTCTCTGATGAACTTAGCTGTACTCAGTACTTAGCCGATTTTAGCCTAACTAATTTTTGGCCTACAGAAGATACTCATTTGGTTCTTCTTTACATTTTGCCAATTTTTATACTTAACATATTTGGCCTATGGAAGATAATCATTTGGTTCTTCCTTATATTTTTACCAAGTAATAAACATTTGATTTTATATTAATGACATCATCAAAATATAACAAGTATTCCTAACAAATTCCCCCTATTTTGATGATGGCAAACTTTAAACAAGTAATCAAATGATCAAGTCTGCACTTGAGTGCAAGACACAAACAAAAATAAGTCTAGTTTTTGAGACAACTGGGAATTGTCATTCAAAAAGACTGTTATAAAATTAATTTTTACAAGTACATGTCTGAATTTTACAAGAAAATTTTAAGTACATAAAACATTACAAGTAAAAAATAAATAAGAGTCATCTGCCTCTTCGAATAGGCTGTTTGGCAGGCCTGAATGGTTTAGCTCCAATTGGTCTTATCTTGACTGGGGCAAGACCATATTTCCTTCTTACGACTAGAGCAGCAACGTCTTGGTCTTCTTTTGAAGAGAATTTGTGCTCTTCACATAGCTTCCTTATTTCACTTTGAAGCTCTAGCTCATTAAGCTCATTGTCCAGACGGCCGCCGCTTCCTCTCGCTTCCGAATGAGGGAATCATAGGATAAGCATTTTGATCCTTAGCATGCTTCTTCAGAATAGCCCAGAGTTTTGGATGAGCTGTTTCCATGAAATTGATGAAGATCTGCTGTGGGGAGAGATTATCATCCTGGAGTATTTCCCAGATATAGTAGTCTCTGATGAATCTCTTCTTTGCAGTTCCCCACATGGGCAGGGCTTCATATGGTATAAAATCCTCAACATACCACAGCTCCTTTCCTTCCCATTCTAGAGTAGGCCCAAAACCTCCTCTAGTTCTCCTTTTCTTGCCTTCAGGCTGGTCAGCCTGTTCATCTGGATCTGCTCCTCCCTTCCTCTTCAGACTTGATGGTCCTTCAATTTGAAAGATATCTTGCCTCTTTTTTGTTCTTAGCTCTGTCCTTATCTCTCCTTGATTACTTCCTTCCCCCTGCATTCTCTCTTCCCCCTTTTTTTCCACCATCAACTAGGGTAGTTAATTGGCGCTCCATTCTGCTCATCCAATCATACATGCCAAATGGCATTCTGTTGTTGGTAGGGGGAGGGGGCTGAGGAACTTCTCTCTGCAACAGAGTGTCGATCTTTGCTTTGATTGATTGAAGGTCAGGAGTGACCTGAGATGCCAGCAGCTCTCCAATTATATCTTTGACTATCTGCCTGATCAGCTCAGTCACGGCAGGTGATATCTGAACTGATGGAGAGTGCTCTCCTGAGCCTTCTGCAAAAGAACCACTGGACTGCAAGCTTCTGTCTGCAGCTGGTACTCCAGATGGGGTCTTCTTTGGGGTCCGTGATCTAGAGTCCTCAGCTAACTCCACGTCTAGGCTGGTGTACCGGGCAGGTACCACAGTCCTATCTGCAGCCTCTTGTGTCTGCTCTGGCTCTGGATCTTTTTCTTCTTCTTTCTCTTCCTCTTTCTCCTGATCCTCCTTCTCTTCTTCTGCCTTTTCTTCAATATTTTCCTTTTCTTCCTCATCCTTTTCTTTTTCATTTTCTTTTTCAGCTCCTTCATCTCCTCCATCATCATCATCATTATCATCATCATTGTTGTTGTCATCATCCTCCTCCTCTTTTTCTCCTTCATCATCATTCTCCTTTTCATCATCATCCTCCTTTTCTCCATCTTTTTCATGTTCTACCTCTTCTCCTTCTTCTTCTACTTCTTCATCAGCCAACTCTTCTGTTTTCTCAATTTCTTCTGACTGTTTTTCAACTAGAGTGTTTTCTTCTATTCTTCTCTCTTCCTGCTATTCTTCTTCTTCTTCATCATCCAAATTAACAACTTCTTTATTTTCTTCTCCATCTACCTCCTCAATTCTAATTTCCTTTTCAACTTCCTCCTCCTCCTCTTCTCCAAAAGAACCATCAAAAATGCTAAGCATTATGGAATGGATGAATTGATCCATGTTGGTTTTAAAATGAGACATGAACCGATTATCCTGGAGGATCAACACTAAGTCTGATTCTTTACAAATGTGAATCAGTAGCTCCTATGTGGCTTGGGCATATTCCCAACCACTGTTTCCAATGTAAGTTTGAAGGTTTGTAAATGTCAGAGTTTTGAAAAACTTCCACTCTTCAAAAATATTGACAAAAGAGTGTTTTAATGCTTGTGGCTTAACAAGCTGTAGTTGTTCAGTTGACAGGTTGAAAGTATTGTTTTATAGCAGGTTAAAGGTATAATTAGCTTCAGGGATAGAAATTATTAGACCTGCTTCTTCTTCCTCGGAGATGTAGGCTGGGGGGGTGAGTACAGCCATAATCCGAGTCTCGTTAGTGCCTGGGGTAGGCTGGTCTTCCGGATGAGTTGGTGATCTGGCTGAGGGGCTGGCAAGATGTTCAGACTGCTCTTCCTCACTAAATTGCAGTTTCCTTGGCCTATTGGGAGAGGGTTCTTGTGATGACTGCATGATAGAAGGTCCTTCAGGGGCTGGTCCCCTTCTCTTAAATCTGACTGCTATGGGAGTGTCGTCGGACTCGGTGTCTGACTCGACTGCAGTTGGTATGTCGGCTGCAGGTCGGTCCGACTCTCCTGATGAATAATATCTCGGATATGTCCTTGTGTCCGGCAGCTCCTTCAACATCTGAGCTGCTCTCCCAGTGCCTCCCAATTTTCTCAGCGTCTCTTGGTCCAAAGGACCAAGTCTTTTGTTGGGGTGGAATGGGTCAGTGCTTCCATTCGCCACACCAGTCTTTTCCAAAAACCAACTTAGCTGCGTTCCAAACGCCAGCTTTGTTTTGAATCTCTTCTCATCAACAAGCCATTCGGCTTTGTTGACCTCTCGAACGAGTTGCCTGAATATGTAATCTGCCCAGTCAACTTCTTCTTCCTGAATTAGTGCTCCCAGCACCATAAATTTTGACGACGACAGTTGATCATAACTGCCGGCCATCCCCATGATTATTTTGTTGGTTATGTCCAATGCAAAACGGTAAATCTTTTTGAGTTCACTCCTTTTGGCAGTGAATTTCAGTTTTTCGGGCAAATTTTCCACCATGATCTTCTTCCAGGTTTCGGCGGCGGATTGCTTGAGAGCTTCGACCGCTAAACCGCGGTGCTTCATACCGAAGACATTACGGATCGTCTCTCGAGATATTTCGACTGGTACTCCGCCAACTGTGCTCTGAATTCCGTCTTGAATCAAACAAGCTTCGCGATAGAACGAGATAACATCCTCCTTGTACAGATGTTGAGGGTTGATGTCTAGAAATGGGTAGATCCCATTGAGCTTCATTGCGCGAATCAGATTAAACATGTCGTAATCCTCCAGATTAGCTTCCAATAAGCCTTCAAAGTCGACGACCAGCGAGAAAATGATCTGGTCCTTGATAGCCTTAAGGTTTACGCCTTCGAAGTAGGTTGCCATTTCTGCAATCAAAAGATTTTAGTGTATTTCGGTGTTCCAGAAATTTTTGCTCTGAGAAATCTAGGGTTTGAAAGCGTAAAGGGTAAAGTGAGGGGTCTTCTTTCCTTATAAAGAAGATGAAAAGACGTATGAATTATTTATTATATATTTGAAACGGTGGTACGACTTTTGATATTCTTTTGAATTTGAAATTTGAATCGGTGGTCCATTTTAAAATTTGACGGTTGATTTTGATTGGCCACCGTGGAGGTCGATTTAATAAGCGATTGACGCGTGTATTAAAATTGCCACTTGGCTTAGAAAAATATATATTTAAATGCCATTTGTTAACCAAAATTAATATAATAATTTTATAAATATGGCAGATAATAATTAAATATTTAGAGGTCAGTTTAGAAAACTTAGCTGGTCTGATTTGTTGACTGTTGACCGCTCTGTATCAGGTGAGTTGACTTCTCGCCTGGTATTCTGATCAGCTAGGTTGCTTTGTCCGTCCTTCGTCTTCTTGCCTGCATCAGCTAGGGTCTGATTCTCCAGCTGGGTCCGTCCTTCCTCTGAAATGCTTCAGCTTGCTTCAGTACTAGATTTCCAATCTAGTAATCCAAGATCTCTGCTCAGCTCCAAAAATCTTTCTTCTGGCAAGGGTTTGGTAAAGATGTCAGCTATCTGATAGTCTGTGCTGACGCTTTCAACTCTAACCCTTTTGTTAAGCACATGGTCTCTGATGAAGTGGTGCTTAACATCAATGTGCTTCGTCCTCGAGTGCAAAACCGGATTGTTGGTTATTGCAATAGCACTATTGTTGTCACACCAGATAGGGACTTCATTTGCAATTATATTATAGTCCCTTAGCTGCTGTCTAATCCATAAAATTTGTGCACAACAGCTACCTGTAGCTAGGTATTCTGACTTTGTGGTGGAGATAGAGTTAGACACCTGCTTCTTGCTAAACCAGGATATCAGTCTGGTTCCTAGGAATTGACACGTTCCACTAGTGCTCTTCCTGTTGATTTTGCATCCTGCGAAATCCGCATCTGAGTATCCTGACAGCTCGAAATTATCATCCTTGGGATACCATAGTCCAACATTGATTGTAGACTTAAGGTATGTTATTATCATCTTGGCTGCATCTAGGTGTGATTGCTTCGGCTTGGACTGGAATCGTGCACAAACTCCAAGGGCATAGGATATGTCTGGCCTGCTTGCAGTGAGGTACAGAAGAGATCCAATGAGTCCTCTGTAGTGGGTTGAGTCCACTGATATGCCTGCCTCGTCTGCATCCAGATGAGTACTTGTGCTCATAGGAATTCTTGCTGGCTTGGTTGATTCCATTCCATATCTCTTGATCAGATCTCTGGTATACTTTGGTTGGTTGGCAACAGATTCACAAACCCGGCGGGATACAGAGGCACAACTGTGAAAATTTTTCCCCTTCTCAATCCATACATTGAAAAACACAAATTCTTCAATACAATTCATTCTCCTATCAACATTAACACATAAATCATCAGGTTTATCTTTCAATCCTTGTTTCAATTTATAATTTTTTATATGGTTTTAGTTTCTCACTTTATAATTGTTTTTTGATTCCTATTTTCGTAAGATTCGTTGTTTGAAACATGTTTAGTTGTTAGTATTGTTGATATTTGTGTGGTTATTTGATTCATGGATTTGTGGTGACTTTGTGGATTTGAGTTTGAATGAAAAACTTGTTAAAAAACTATGAACTCAAGGTGTCCGACGAAATGCCACAACGAAAATCTTTGAACTTTTTTGATGTTTTTGTTGGTTTTGCTTGATGATTATAGTCGTGTGATGAAAAGGAAGTTGATTTTGTTTAATTTCAGGGATGGCATCGAAGAAATCGTCAAAAGGAAAAGAAAAGGTCGGTTCGTCGTCTCAAGAACCGGCACCACCGCAAAGAATTCAAAACACAAGGTGCATTAAGGAGCGATTGTTCAAACTTGAGGATTACATTGGCGATTTGGATAGAGACACTATCACTAACCCGTTCATCCAAAAGTTCATAGACAACGGGTGGGAAAAATTCGTGTCCGAACTCCCAAATGGTAACCCCACCTTGACCCTAAACTTTTACAATACTTTCAACAAATCCATTGGGCAGGTAGGGTCGCCTAGATATCATCAAACGACTGTGAATGGGAAAGTAATAAATTTTTTACCGGATGTGATTAACAAGTATTTGGGGGTTGATTCCACTAATACGGTAGACATTTCAATCTTACCTAATGAGGATGTGCCGGATGATAGGGTTTTACGATGGGCATTATTGAGCGAGCTACATGACAGTATTGGGATCATCAAACCCCGAAAAAACCAGGCGGACCTCATTGATGATGCTTGGTACTTATGGATGTGGGCAGCCGGGAGTATTTACCCGACTTTGACTCTGACGACAGTTTCCATCGGCCACCTGCGAGGTTTATTTGCTATCCGCCGAGGGGTCAAAATGGATGTGGGTACTCACATTTATAATACTACTTGTCACTATGTCGGCATGTGTTGCGATATTTCGTTTAACGCAAGTGCACGTTATCGTAGGCAAGTAATAAAGTGATGAGTGAGATATCGTTCCCACGAGGACTGAATCACTAATTACCGATTTTTATGTATTCTAATGTTATTTGAACTGTCGAAGTTTGGGATGCAATTAATAACTAAAGAAAACCAATAAAAGAACTAACACTAAAAACGATTGCTCGAATAAAGAAAATCAAATGATGAATAAGTCTAGGATTGTGAATCCACCTTGGTTTATCCGAATTTACTCTCGGTTATCTGAAGTTAATGATTTCCCCAATTTATTGAAGGCGAAGATTGCTAAAATACTCTACCGCCTCTCCCTAGGTCAATAGATTTTTCTAAAGGTGAATAACGCACTCTATCCCTAGGTGAATTAATTCGACAATAGGCAAAAAGTACAAAATCTTCAAAAGGCCACGTAGTTCCTATGAGTATATTCCTATCTCACAAGATAAAATGGTTCTCACCAATAGTTCCTCACCAACTCTCCTCTCCCGATTCGAGTTGCGTAATTAAAACAATCCAATTATAGGCCACACAATTGGAAGCATTAAAAATGATTGGGAAAACACAACAGAAAAGGGAATTATATAGATAATCAAAAGCAAATTAGTCAAAACTTTGGTTTCATCAAAATCCTAGAACATGGTTTTAGCCTGACATACTAAAGGATAAAAATACAGAAATAATGAAAGAAAGCATCGGAATCAAATGCAGATGAAGAACTCGGATTCCTCCGTTCTTGTGGCTTCCGCTCTCTGCTCTTGGTGTCTTCTGCTTCTTCTCTTGATAATGATCGATCCTCCAATGATAATGCCCCCTAATTATGACCTTAAACCCTTATTTATAAATCCCATCAGCCTCCAAAACGCGTCCGTGTGATTAGGTCTAGAAACGGCTCCAAAACGGCCCAGAAACGCGGCATTTTCTGTCAAAACCGCCCTGTGGGCCGCGGCTCACTTAATCTGTGCCGCGGCTCACGGTCTTCAACGCCTAATACCTGATGCTGAGTTTTCCTCCTGGGCCGCGGCTCAGGGTACAGTTCACTCGGGGCTCGCTGGTCACCTGCGTGTGCCACGGCCCGCTTGCCTTGTGCCACGGCCCCAGGCCAAAATTTGCCGTTTTCAACCGTTTTCATCATTTTAGCTTCCGGACTTCAATTTCCTGCAAAACATAAAAGAATAGGGCATTAAAAGTTCATTTATGCATATTTAATTATGAAAATAATACAAAATAATGATAAATAAGCGTATAAAAATACGCCTAATAAATACCCCCAAACTTGAGTCTTTGCTTGTCCTCAAGCAAAAAGAATTGATTACAAATAAAAGAATAATCGTGAATAATCGTGCAATTTCATAGTGCTCAACCTAATCAATACTACCCTGAAAATCTCAAAGAATAGTACAAGTATCGTAATAGTGAGTCACATCCAGGACACTGATTCCACGAAGTAACCAATTTAAGTCCTAATCAATCGTTCATGAAGAAAATCAAGCTCAAAGATTAACAAGCGTGAATTTAATCGACCGCCAATATGAAGGGTTAAAATAAACAAACCAACTCGCCCAGTCCCACTATCTAATGGCAAAAATTTCAAGAGTTTCATCATCAAATATAACCCTCGGACAGTGTTCTCTTATATAAGATCAATAAATTGATTCGAGTTGACCACTAGGTTCGGATCTCGGGATGTTTCATCGGGATAATCCTAGGGTGGAATTCCATTCTCATGTATTGGGGAACTGTTTGACGTAAAAGACACTCATGGGGCACATGGATGCTTCTAGTTACTAAGTTCCCCTCCACAGCGGAGAAACAACTCGAATAGCTATTCCCGCATGTCCGATTCAAGGTTGCTGTTTTACGCGAGAGTAAACAACGGGTCACGCGAATACCCCGGGTTACTAGGCTCCCCATAATCGGCACATGCGAAATCTCTAAACCACTAGTCTAATCCGGATTGTCGTTTTACGTGAGAGTAAACAACGGGTCACGTGAATACTCCCGGTTACTAGATTTCCCATCATAGAACAAATAATATCTCGACTTTTGGGAAAAACCGTCCGACTCTAAACTCAAAGAAAGTGCCAACACGACTTATATTACTGGACGACTAGCTACGCGAAAAGTGTAACCAAACGTATAGACGGTGATTTGAAAACACGTATGTCTCCTCTCTTATCCGCTAAGATTTCTACAAAAAAAAAAAAAAAATTCGGACCTAGATGAATACTTAACAGAAACAGATATCGCTGACTACAACTCAACTAAAACTCAACCGTTTCTTCAGAGAGAAATCAGTATTGTAACATCAGTTTTACACAAAAAGAAGCACGAAAAATTCACGAATGCAATTAACATCACGACAAGCAAGGCTAAGAACAAAAAGATAACGAAAGTGCAAACGAATAAGTACAGCAATAATAATAGCAACAGAAAGTAAACCCCCCCCAAACTTAGGACGTACATTGACCTCAATGGACAAAATGTAATATGCAATAAAGGAAGAAGGTCAAGTACTCCCCTACAGTCTGCTCACGAACTGGTGCCGGCGTCGTCCGGCGGGGAGGGTGGCGTGGCTGGGCGAACGGGTGGAATGAATAGCCCGTCCGGGTGCATAATGTGGGCCGTCCATGTAGCAAGGTGCTCCTGGTGGTAAGCATCTCTCGCTGCCAGGCACCTCGTCTCACGTCGGTTGGCCCGGCGGGCCTGCTCTCTCATCTCATCTCGAACGGCAGCGATGATGCTCTCTCTCTGTCCGCCTCTCGTATCTCAGGGCAGCGAGCTCGCTCTCTCTCTCTCTCTCCTCATCTCCACTCTCTCTCCTAATCTCCTCTCTCAACCCGTCGAACAACGCCTGCAAGTGCTCTCTGTAGGGCGGCGGGTTGGACTCCATCTGCCCCTGTGTCAGATCAAGAGGCTCGGGGGACTGCTCGTGTGCCTCATCAAGTAGAAATCCTCGCCCCCGAGCGTGTGCTGGTGCTCCTCCCCACTGATCGAAGTGAGAAATGATGTGATGGTCGATCGGGCCCTGGGGTGCTAACATCGGCTCGTCATCCGACCAAGTCATGCCTGACTAGCGGCAAAGAGCGCAAATAAGAGATGGGTGCTTCAGCCCCGTCTTGGCCCCTCCCTGAATACACTGGAAGATAGATCGGACCAGAAGAGGGGCCACATCGAATCTGACCCCGGAAGTGATAGCATATAATGTACGGCCACGAGAGAGTAAAACGGTGCGGATCTGCGAGGTAGGATCAATACATGCGCAGATGAAGTACAACCAGGCTCGCCCGAGCCGACTAAGGCGCGATCTCTTAAAGTAGAAGGCCGACGAACCCGGGGCGTGCATCTCCCAGACGGAGCCGGGCTGTGTGAGTGTCTCGAGCACGGCCTCCCTCGTGAGGCCACTCATAGCTTGCGTATATGCCGTATCGTCAACCACAGGCAGCTCGAATAATCTTCGAATGGCGGCCACAGAGAAATCTACAGTAATGCCCCAGACAACGACCTGAGTCCGAGTATCCGACTGCGGTATCATCTGCCCCGCCCTAATGTGCTTCAGCAGGGCGCTCGCATAAAACTCCTGTACAATGGAGATCACCGCCGGCTCGGGAGGTGCAGCAAAACGGGCCCACCCCATCTCATCTATCATCGTCAGAAGCTCCCCGTCCTGGAGGGCTGGGGTGAATCCCCTCTCCGGGATCAGAGGTCGAGGGCAGATCTTTTCATTGAAGATTTTATAAATCTGCGGGTCGGAGAATTGGTGCGCCTCCAACTCGGCTCGGCTCTGAGATATTTCCCCTCATGTGGGGGACAATTGAGTCCTGGCCCTTGTGCTAACCTTTCTCTTTCTAGCCATATCGAGTCCTGAAAAGATAAACACCAGAGTTTATTTACTTACGCAATAAGGAGAACAACACTTCTCGGCTAAGGATATGCAAAACGTGAATCAAGAATTTAACGAGCTAGCACCGCTGTGAGAGAAAAATAAAATTGAGCTTTTCACGTTTAACATTGACGTAAGGGTTGGGGTTGCTGTAAATCCAGAAACGAATTCGTTGCACATGGTTTCAAAACATTGACTTAACAAGTAAGAATTTTTCATTCAAGCATTTCATCAAACACCTTGAAGGCATGAGTTCAAATGAAGAATAATCATTGTAATAGCTTGATTCAAACCCCACAAATAACAACCTCACATCGATCATCATGACAAACATAATCAATTCATTCGTAATTGAAAAATAATCATCAATAATCGATCAAAAACATCATATTCCCAACTCAACCTTTGATAGAACTTTAAAAAAAAAACATAATCACTATTAAATGAAGAACAACATCTCATTTCGCAATTCATGAAGCAAATTATACAAAGGATTGAGAATTACCTTGATTAGATTTGAGGGATGCAAGAAGAAAAAAAAGGAGACGGGTATCGGCCGATCGCTGTGCAAATAAAAGAAAGAAGTATACCAGGGGTCGGCCGAATTTATGTTACAAAGGTACCTGGGCTGTCTAACTTCCGAATGGGGGCCGCGGCACAGCTTAAGTGAGCCGCGGCCCAGAGTATAGTCCGCCTGGGCTTCTTTGTTCCATCGCCATGTGCCGCGGCTCAGCATACGGGTTCCGAGGCTCAGAATGTTAGTGTGCCGTGGCCCATCTGGCCTGTGCCGCGGCATAGAGTACAGCCTCCTGGGCAAATTTTTTGGTAATTGGCGCGCCGCGGCTCAGCAGCAACTTGCCGCGGCTCAGGGATCTGGTGTGTCGCGGCTCAGTAAGGTTGTGCCGCGGCACAGAGTACAGTTTGGTTTGGCCCTTTTTTCTTCACTTGTGTGTGCCGCGGCTCGCTATCCTTGTGTCGCGGCTCAGGCATGAATTCTTCCCTGGGGTGATTTCTGCACAAAATTTTCAACAGAAAACATCAAGAGCATGAGAGACAAGCATATCCAAGCTAAAATGATGAAAATTAAAGATCCAAAAATTGCAAGAAAATACTGAAACGCAAAAATCTACAACTAAAACTCGGGTTGCCTCCCGAGAAGTGCTAAGCTTATAGTCTTCAGCCAGACTTTTTGAAGATCAATTCGCTTTTCGCAAAGACCATTTGAACTCCGCCCCGTCCATCGAACCGTCAAAATGTGTTTCAAATTTTTGACCATTGGTCTTTAATAATTTGATTTTCGGTTTGGGCACCCAATGTTCTTTGCGAAAAGATTTTAACAAAAACAATTTTCCGAAGCACCCATTTTGCACATGACTTGGCGCCCGTTTGACATCCGGCTTAATTTTCAACTTCACGGGCGAACTTAGGACAGAAGGAGAATTTTCCGATTGTGGATGAACGGATGTTGAAGACGACATATTCAAATGCCTAATATATGCGACTTGCTCTTCATTCTTATTAGGCGTCGGGGCAGCTGAAACGGATTCTGACTTTTTCGACCGATAATTCTTCCGGTGTGTGTCCTTCGCAGAGGTATCTACACTTTCAATTTGCGAACTCTTCTCAACACTACTTGGACACATAATGGGTTGAAATACTTGGAAAGTGACCTGCTCATCTTGAACCCGTAGAGTTAGTCTCCATTTTTCGACGTCTATGAGAGTTCGGCCGGTAGCTAAAAATGGTCTTCCCAAAATAATTGGGATGTCTTGGTCCTCCTCCATATCGAGCACAATGAAATCAGCTGGAAAGATGAACTTATCTACCTTTACTAAGACGTCCTCTATTATTCCCCTCGGATATTTAATCAA